>PVJS01010987.1:0-46731 GCA_004027185.1 Glis glis
GGGAGAGAGAGAGAGAGAGAGGGAGAGAGAGAGAGAAAGAGAGAGAGAGAGAGAGAGAACAGGGAGAGAGAGAGAGAGAGAGAGAGAGAGAGAGCGCATGCGCGCCTGAGCTGAGGCTGGCTGAGAACCCGGATCCTCCGGTCTCCGCCTCCCAAAGTACTGGGATTACAAGCGTGCGCCACCACGCCCGGCTCCAGTGACGCCATTTTAACCAATAGACGGTGTGCATGGAGAATTCACAGTCCAGTCCCTCCACTTGGACAGACCACGAGTGACCCTTCTAAGGCAGACGTCCTGGGCCCTGAATACTCTTGAACCTCATCAACTCTACTAGCCCAAAGGAATCTGATACTCCAGGATGTGAAATGCTTGAGGCCCCCACAAGCTCTGGACTCATGGGGCTAACGGGAACTAGACAGGAATCCCAAAGCTGTAAATATTCGTGTTTCCCGAGCACTTTCTGGTTGGGTTCCACCTTGCCCTGGGACACTGCCATCTCAGTTGTCTCAGGTGGACAGGAGACTCCAGGAAGGCTCTGTTTCTCCTCCTTTCCAGGCACCTTCACGCTTCAAGAACTTCTCCCTCCACTCCCCAAAGCTTCCACTTCCTCTATCACTCAGATCACAGGCTTCCAGCCTACCTACAATTAGATGCCGCTGGGAATCTTATGAGAATTGATCCAGCCAATTAAGTGAGGAAATTGCTCTCTAAATTTAACATGTCCATCAATCTCATCAAAAATGGCAGCACTGATGGCTGAAGCTTTGAGGTTATTTTATTTAATCCAACAGAAACTACATTAGGCTTCCCCCACCTCAGAGATTTACTTATTTCTCAATTTGGTTTTATTAAACTCAGAATCGAACATATCTCATAAAATAACCCTCATCAATACTCTCCTGCTGGATCCCCCCATCTCTACCTTAGAGCTATTGCCAGGAAGAAATCGCTCCTGTTAACTCTGGAGTACCTTGTATCCGCTCTTGGCAATTTTTTTTTATCCCCAACCTCTTTCCCAAAAAGGGATTAGGGCAATATGTGTGTGTGTACATAAACCCATACATGGAAAGATACCTTCTATTACAGTTGCACTCCACCTGGGTCATGTCCCCCACCCTGAGAAGCCATCTGTTCCCCAGAGCACTGCTCTGATGGACAGGACCATGCCAAGAGGGGCCCACACACATATGCACAAAGACAAAGTTACATTTGGAGACTGAATATCATCTTTAATTAATAATGCCACAGCCTAAGATCCCTTTTGTGGCTGCAGCAGATGGCAACTGTGTGTGTGTATGTGTGTGTGTGTATGTGTGTGTGTGTGTTCCTGAATAGATGAGGGGCCAGCAGAGACTCCCAAGCAGGTCTCAGCCAACAACTCCATTGAGCAGCAACTGGAAGATGGTCTCCGTGGAGGCACAGAGGCCAGACTCTGCCTCCCATGGTCTTTAGCCTTCCTTCCTCCTGGGCCACCTTTTGTGCATTCTAAGGGCGAGGTCATATTAAAGGGCTTCTCAGCAAAGACCAGCCTCCAGGTCCCAGTCCTCACTGCCTCTGACCAGAGGGATGTTCCTGGGTGAAATACAGACTGCTGGCAGAGGTGAGCAACCTGGGCCAGCCCTGGTCCCCAATGTCACATCGGGGCAGCACCACAATGGCCCAGCTCTGGGCAGAAATCCAGAGCCACTGGGCCATTTGATTAGTTCCTTTCAGAGACAATTTGGATGTAGCCCAGGCCTTTCTTGGGGCGGGCCAGAGAGGGGCAGACTTGGCTTGTGGTGGCCACTGGATGTCATTTCCAACCCATACATAAGAGCCTGCCTTCCTGCCACTCCACTCTCCAATTCCTCACATGCCCAGCAGATCCGTAGCTCAGACATGGCAGGGGAGGGTCAGTGTGATGGTGGGTCACAAGGAGGCCATGAGAGACCTGGGCTGAGCTGGATCCGCAGCCGTGTGCCAGCCTGAAGCCAGCCCTCTCCCCCATGGTCACGGTCAGCCAGAGCTCTCTGAAGCCAGATGGGACCCTCACAGGCCAGGCAGCAAGTTCTCAGCCTAGTGCAGAGGGAGAAAACCAAAGTGGCTCCACTGTCCCATCTCCCCTGCTCTGTGCCTCGGGAAGGCAAGGAGCCCAAGTCCCAGGACGGTGGGATCAGCTGTTGGGGAAGCACCGCTGTCCGGGCGAAGCCTCAGGCCGGAAGCTGGGCTTGTTCAGCGGGCTGGGGTAGTAGGTGGTCGTATACACATTGGTCTGCTGCAGTGGGTAGAAGTTGGCTCTGTCATCCGGGATCAGGTTGTTCTTGTTCAGGGTCTGTGGGAGAAAGAAAGAACCAGAGAGAAAGGGCTAAGGGGAGAGGCAGGGAAGGGAACAGGGAGTCCAGGAGCCAGCCAGCGAAGGCACATTCCAGCTGTTGATAAGGTGCTCCTGCACACACCACTGCTTCCTCCCACTGCCCATCCTAGTTACGCCCAGCTTAGGGCTAGGACCACTGTCCCCTTCACCCTGCCCTCTGCTGCCACAAGAAGGCTCCCACCTTGAACTCCATGGGTGTGTACTTCTCATTCTTGGGGGTGCCCCCACCCTTATAGTGCAGGTGATTGGGGGTGGCAGGATGGACAAGTGTGGACTCCTGAGACTGGCGCTGGCAGTGCTGGCAAGACAGGTATACTGCCAAGGTCAGGAGCCCAGAGCCCAGGAAGCAGGAGACACCTGTAGCCACCAGGTGGATGAGACTGAACCCTGGAGGGAGACAGGCAGGTGGTAAGAAAAGAGCCACTGTAACTCCCGATGGTCTCCTGAGAGCGGAAACAACAAGAGGAGACTCTGGGACATCCAGGAAAGGAAGGACTTTGAGGCCAGAGTCAAAGGACACAGGGAGGCGGGGCAGCCTGTCACAGGGGGCCTCTCTCAGGGCACAACCTTTGGCAACCAGGGGATCTGGCAATGGATAACCTTCTTGGGTACAGACTGATGATGGCCTCCTGGCTGGGTGCATGGATGGAACTCCCCAGACCTCCCTGCACACAGCCTCAAAGCACTGGGGACCCCCACAAGGCTTGGCTGTCTGCAGCAGGAGGCCGGAAGAATTCAGACTTTGGAGTGGGGTGGAGGAGACAGATAGCTTCACCATGAGTGGCTTCTTTTACCTCCACAGCCGATGGCCTCCTCCACACTGGAAGCAGGCAGGATTACTGCAGGAAGACAAGTGGAGAAGGTGTCAGGGCAGAGTGGAGAGGGGTGGGTTCCTTCCTTGGCTGGGTGCAGCTCTGGGAGGACCCTGGGTCAGCACTGAGTTGCAGAACCAGGCCTGGGGCCTTCACCCCACTCTGCCTCTCTGCAGACCTCTCCTCCATTCACTAGGTGTGGACTGCCAGATGTGTGTCCCAGGTGTGAGTCGTCTCTTGATGTTTTATCCTGCTCCCCCAGCCCCAGGGTACAAGCTTCAGAAGGGGAAGGTGGGAGCTCTGGGCAGGAAAGGCTGGTGTGAAGGTGCTGACACCAGTACTTACCGGGAATCTCGTTGTAGGGACAGGGCCGGCTCTGGCTGCTATTTCCAGCACAGGCACTGGGCCCTGGGACAAGCTCTTCACAGTGCCGGCTGCGGCTTTGGGCTCCATCTTCAGTGCATACACCCCACTCCGACCATGGCGACCATCCTTCTGTGGATTGTGGGTTGGGATGAGGTTGAGTGCCCCAGCCCCCCTGCTGGGGATCAGAGGCTCCATGGTACTCCCCAGCCCGGGGCCAGATGCACCCAGTACCTGGGCAGGCCTGTGTGGCACATAGTGCCTCCTCCGTGTGCAGCCCGAGACAGATGTCCTCACCTGGAGAGGGCGCGGGACTGGTGCAGGACCGTGTGCGTTGATAGTGGCCCCCACCGCAGGAGGCTGAGCATTGGGACCACGCGGTCCAGCAGGACCAGGCACCCCGTACTGCAAGCGGATGGCGTGCATGAAGGAGGGCTGCCCGGGGCCCCACTGACCTCCACATCCTCCCCGCCCCACCCAACACTGTCAGCGAGTGTCCCCAATCCAGGGTGGAAGGGGGAAATGCAGGCAGCAGCAGCAGACACCCGGACGGAGAGAAATCAGCTGAACCTCAAATGGAGGTCCTCATTTGACTAACCCAGTAGTGGGTGTGAGGAAAGGCTCTACTCCACCGGAGTCCACAGTCAGAGCAAAACCCGCTCCCGGGTCCCTTGCAGAACTGGCAGGGAGAAGAGGTCCCCCGGGCTTGGGGGCTCCTGGGTGGGCCTGAGAGGCCCCGGGGCGATGGCGTGTCCCTGGGCAGGGGATTCCTTCCGCACGGTTACCTGGGCAAGCCTGCGGGTTGCAGTCCTGGTACTCGGCGGCGTCGCCCACACAGGGCAGGCCCCCGTTGCGCGGCTCGGGGTTGGTGCACGTTCTCTTGCGGACGCGGAAGCCCAGCTCGCAGTCCCGGGAGCAGGACGACCACGGGCCCCAGGCGGCCCAGCCCCCGCTCAGCGTGTGCGGGGAAGTGCTCCCGCTGCGCAGGAGATCCTCCACCAGGGCTGGAGAGGGCCGCGGGCCTCAGCGAGGCGGGAGGACAGCCCGCTCCCGCCCGCAGACCTCCCCCGGGTCCCGGCCTCCCCGCCGCCCCCACCGCTCGGGGATCGGGAGAGGGGAGGGCCCCACCGTCGGTGTCGCAGGCTCCGGAGCCGTCCGCCGGGCACGTTCTGGTCTCGGTCCTCCTGCGGCCGAACTGCAGGCCGTGGGGGTCCGGCAGCGGCGCGCGGCACGTGAAGCGGAAGCGCTGCTCCTGCCGCGCCCCGCCCCGCGTCACGTTCACCGGCAGCCACGGCGTCCAGGGCGTGTTGCGCCGCACTTCGGGGCAGCCGTCGGGGTTGCACGTCTTGAACTCCTTCGGGGTGGGGTGGTTTCAGAACCCCGCGCCCCCCAGCCCCCCGTGCCCCACGCCCGCGCCCTCCCCGCGCCCCTTACCACGCCGCAGCCCGGGCAGGAGTTGCCGTTCTCGCAGGCCCGACGCCGCGACTGCACGCCGCCCCCACAGTTGCTGCTGCACTTGCTCCATGAGCCCCAGGAGGCCCAGAAGATGGGCACCGGGCAAGGCGTGTTTTCATTACAGAACCTGGGGATGAAGGGGAGGATCGTCACTCCAGGGAGGAGCACTACCACCCTGAGAAGGTCCCTGGGAGTGCCCAGACTGGCAGGACTGGCAAGACGAGAGACCCCTTTCTAGCAAGGCCCAATGGGACCCCGGGGCAGCAGGTCTTCAGATGTCCCGGCCACGGGTAGCTCACCGCTCCTCCCGGCCCTTGCCCACGCAGATGCGGCCGCCGTGGCGGGGCGCGGGGTTGCTGCAACTTCGCTGGCGGACCTGGAAGCCAATCCCACAGGATGTGCTGCATTGCGCCCACGATGACCACGGGGTCCATGCCCCATTCCTGGTGGGGTGGGAGGGGACAGAGACAGATGCCCCTCTGAGCTCTACTTCTTAGATTTGGTTTGCATCTGGTCAGATGGACTTTTGTATTGTCAGGAAGGGCCAGACGGTGACAGAAAAGATCAGCCTCTAACCAGGTCATCTCGGGTGGACTCACACCTTCATCTGTTGGCTCATTCATGCCTCACACACGTATTGAGAGCCTTTGTCCAAATACCAGGCTGTGCTCAGGGCTAAGGACACAGAGATAGAGCCTGGTCCCTACCTACACACTCTGCAAAGACAGCCACAGGTACGTTTGCAATCTGCAGCCTTCCTTTCCCCTTCTTGGTTGGTCAGCCCTTTCATTCACGCCTGCATTCTCTCCCCTCTTCTCTGACATGCTTTGCTCCAACCACAGGCTCTACCCACTCATTTTCACGTTGATGCCAGTGATCATATTTGAGCTGTACTGCTTCGTGGGCTGCATAACCCTGTGGAAATTACTGAAACCTGTACCTTATCTTTAAAATAAGGCTAACGATTGTATTCCTACCCCTTGAGGTTGTTGTGAGGGTTAAATTAGTGAACATATATGAAATAGTTTTTTTAAGAGTGTCCCAAGTTATGGGTTAGTTATTACAACCCTTTTATGGAGTCCCCAGGTCCCAGGCAGTTGCAGGCTCTTTACATACATTATCTCCTTTAACCTTCTCAACAGCTCTCGGGTGAGTACTGTAACCCTCACTTAGAGAAACTCAGAGTGGTTAGGCGGCTGGCCAAGGTCACACCTGTAGACTGTGGAATCCAGGATTGCCACTGTCCCATGCTGTTCCTCAAGTTTGGGACAGCAAGGCTTACTGAGGCTAATCTCTGTCCAGGAGTGACTCCCATGCCTGCCTAGCCCTCCTCTTTGCATCAAGAGATGCTGTAAGGTAGAAACTTCTCTCCCACTAGTGTGGAAACTCTCCCAGAGTTCATGTGTCCTGCCTCAGACGTTAGCCACCTGTCCAGATGCAGGCACTGCTCTGCAGTGCTTTCTGTAACTTAGTGCAAACATCTGGGTGGGGATGCCCAGTTCTCCCCACCCAAGTCCAAGGCAGTACCTGTGTGAGCCCTGACCTTACATACCTGGAGCAATTGGCGATGTGGATGGCTGGCCCCAGGCAGTCCAGGCCCCCACAGCGGGGCCGGGGGGAGTCACAGGATCGGGCCCGGCACAGGCAAGAGCCTGAGTTGTCTCCATCTAAGTGTTCACATGGTTGCCATGGTGACCACGGGCCAAAGCCCCCATCTCGTGTCACATTCCGCACCTGCAAACCCACAAAGGTGGTAGGACCCCCATCACAGGAGGCAGGGGAGGAAAGGTGTGAGATCCCAGGGGACTTGGGGAATACTTGAGTCATAGCCTGGGTCGAGGGGGGCACGATGGGGTTCTCACAGGACAGGCGGTGATGTTCTGGATCCAGAGGCTCATGTTGGAGCTGTCCTCTAGCGTGCTGCAACGTTGCTGCTTCCCGTCCCAGCCGCAGTACGGGTCCCGTGCCCCCAGGCATGCCCTGTCAGATGGAGGTGCTGAGACTAAGGTCCACTGGCTTCCCTCCTTCATCTCAAGAGCCCCCCTGGGCACCTCTTTCTATCCAGTTGTTTTCCCTGATAATAACTTAGTTAACTGTGCACCTACTGTGTGTCAGTCATCATTTTAAGTACTTTACAAGCATGAATTTAGTGCAGGAACCCAGTGACGTAAGTCCATTACTATCCCCATGTGGTATGCAGGAAACCCAGGAAGCTGACCAAGGACTCAAACCCTCCAAAGACTGCACACTTAGCCAAGAGACTGTACTACTTTCCCCAGACCCATACTCCCCATGTAGGGCCATAGGAGCAGATGTGGGTAACCAAAATTCCAAAGAGGTAAAGTCACCCCATCAGACCCATGTTTAAGATGGAGATTTTAAAGTGGTTTTTGACCCTGCCTCACGTGAGAATCACTCAAGAGAATCACTCATACTTAAGCCCACCCCAAATAGGAATGTCCATGGTGGCATGGTTTTTAAAATCTCCCTGGGGCTGGGTGTGGTAGCACATGCCTGTAATCCCAGTACTTGGGAGGCTGAAATAGGAGAATCATAGGTTCACGGCCAGCCTCAGCAACTTAGTGAGCCCCGGTTTCAAAATAAAAAATAAAATAGGGCTGGGGGTGTAGCTCAGAGGTAGAATGCCCCTGAGTTGAATCCCCAAGAAGAAAAACACACACACACACACACACACACACACACACACACATCTCCCTGGGCAATTCTGAAGTAAGCCTGGTTGAGAATCACTGGGATCTATAACACAACCTTTTATTGTACAATGGAGAGGAGAGAGGTTTCCCTGTGATCACACAAATTGTACATTGTAGAGCTGGGGTCAGACCTACAGAGCTCCTCAACCACATTCTTCCTCTCTTGCTCCTGCTTCCCAGCTGGAGGTTGTGTCTAATTTTACACACTGATTGAATATGGTCCCATCCCCCCAAACAGAAAAAAAATCCTTCCAAAATACATGGTCAGGAGACACCTGAGTACAGTACAGGGTCGCCTGAGGCTTCCCCGCACTTGTGCTATTCGGTGGTGGAAAGCACATTTCATTGCTTCAGCATCATAAGAATGAGCTCAGCTGCCAGGAGAGGGTCATATCCCAGCTCCCCTCTGCCTGGCCTCAGGGCTAGTCTCTCTGCAGTGGCCCAGAAAAGATGATGGTTCACACACCAACGCAGGTCCCGGGTGCCTCCACTTCTCATATTCTAGGGGTCCTTTCTTCCTTTTCTTCTTCTGATTTATTCATGTATCTTTTACATTTTTTAGCAAGAAATTTAAATCTCTGCCAGTAGGACTTCAAGGGTGAGAAAGAGACTATGAGGATTATGGAATCTATGGACGATTTGCTGTCCATTATGATGTAGAGAATATCAGATCCTGGGGCCAGAAGGAGGGTCCCTCCAACCCCCAGATACCCCACTGCCAACCCCAGGTGATCCCTGGATCCCTTCTGCTTCCTTCCCCCACCTCTTCTGACTAGATCTGCTGGAGAGGGTCTAGAGAGCACTGGGGCAGGGGCTCAGAAATTGGAGGTTAGAAAACAGAAGAGGCTTGAGAAGGAGGTGCCAGACTGTAAAGAGGGAGGAGACAGGAGGGAGAGTCCACACCGTTATGTGAGTTTGCAGAGGGATTTTGGCCAAAGAGGCCAAGGATGCTGGGGGCCAACGGGATACCCAGAACAGCTAAGGGGTTGCAGCTGTTGGCGTCTCCAGGATAGAATTTTTCTTTTCTCTTGAAGCTTCAGGGATAGTCACTTGCCAGGTGAGTTTTTTTTTTTTTCAGTGCATTCAAAACGTCATGTCAGGCTCCAGGAGAAAAAAGGAGGTCATTGTGAGAGACTTGACCAAGAAGAGGGCGGGGCTTCTGCTTGTCACCAGACGAGGCTGAAGACAGCGCTGTGCCCTGCCTGGGGCTGACCCATGCCTTGGTATAAGTGAGGTGATGCTTGGGGCCGCAGTGGGGGAGGCCTTCACTGGTTCCCAGGGAGCACACTGTGGCCCACCTGGGAATCCAGAGCACTCACCTGCTGCGAGTGAGTCTGTTTCCACTTTACTCACTCAAGGACAATTGAAGTGTGCAGTTTAAGTGTGCTCATGTTTTCCCTTGGGATCAGCAGTTTGTTCTGAGGCTACTTTGGCAGAATCTATCAAACTGGATATCATGGGATTCAATACACTCCATGTGCATAAGGAGTCTCTGCAACCTGCGACTTTGGAACTCTGCTCACTGGCTGACAGACATTTGGACAGCAAATTCAACCAATTAGAATTCGGTAAAGCCCATGCTGGAGTTTATTTCCCTTAGCTACTAGGAAGGGGTACAAACTTGACCAGCAGCTGATGTGGCAGTTTACAAGCAACATACATTAACTGGGCAAAAAGGAATTAGCCATGACGTGTGATGAATAATAATAACAAATAAGATTCTCTATGTCAAGAACAAATGTCTAACTGGGTGTGGTGGCACACGTCTGTAATCTCAGTTCTTGGAAGGCTGAGACAAGAGGATTATAGGTTTGAGGTCAACCTCAGCAACCTAGTGAGACCCTGTTTCAAAATAAAAAAAATTAAAAAATAGGACTGGGGGTGTAGTTCAGAGGTGGAATGTCCCTGGGTTCAATCCCCAGTACCAAAAATAAATTAACTAAAAAAAATGTCTGCCAGAAGAGAAAATGGCTAACGTCAGAAATTCAAATCAGCTTATATAAGAAAAAAGTGTAAGATTTTGGAAGAGCTTAATGGACCTCGTGCTACTCCTTCCTCTAGGGCCCCACCAGTTCTAGAGCAGTAGTTCCCAGCTTGAACTGCAGACAGGAATCTCCTGGGCATCTCTTAAAATGCTTAAGCAAACAAAACAAGCGCTCCTCTATCTGAGCTCTGGGACTGGAAGAGGCCCAGGCAGTAGAATCTTTTAAACACTCCCCAGGTGATTCCAGAGAACAGCCATGGTTGAGAACCACTTTTCCAGGGCTACTTTTGTCAGGGTCCCAAGTGAAGAAACGAAGTGCCTTGTTTTCCCAATCTCTGATAATAAAAAAAGAAGGAAGAAAACCATAGAGTAGATCCTGGCCCAAGCCTCCTCTCTCCAGGCCCTCACCCTCTCCTGTCTCTGTTAAGTCCCAGAGAAGAAAGAGATCAGATTCTCCGTGGACAGCCTGCTCTGCCCCTCTGCTGGCCCTGGCAGCCTGAGGGTGCCTTCAAGACTCCCTGGGGCCAGAGCCCGAGCTCTCTTCCTGTGGATAACTCAAGGGACTGCTGCCTCCCTGGCCCAGGTAGATCCACGTTTGCTGCTTTGGGTCAAAGCTGACAAAACAGGGAGCGCTCTTAAGAAAATGAAAGCTCCAAGCAGAAGAGAGTTAGAGTGTGTGTGTCTCTGACTATAGAAAGGGGAGGTGATTTAGAGTTCTTTTCATAAAAGGAGCCATCAGGCCAATAATATATCACCATGCCTTTTTTTACTGCACTGTCTCAAGCAGCCATTACAAAAGGGAACAGGTTCATTCCATGGGCTCGCAGGCAGGACAGAGATGAATGGTGGACATTGTAAACAGGCCGATTCCAGCTCCAAGTAGCAATAGTCTCATGCTGGGAGCTGTCCAAGGTGGAAAGGGTTTCCCCAGGGCTTGTGAGCAAGTGGCCATTACTTAAGACTGCAGAGGCACTGGGGCCTGGTGGGAGGAGATGGTCTCTGAGTGTGGGCCTCTTCTGTACTCCCAGAGCTGGCTGAGAGGATCTGTAGGTGAGCTGGGGTAGATGACCCCCCCCACACAAGACAGGGTGAAAGGCCTGCTGGAAGGAAGAAGGGGCCATTCATGCATAAGACATCTACTGTATACAGCCAGCCAGAGGACCATTCCCTTTGCATCTCCTCATGTGAGCCCTGGTCCTTTCTGGCCAGACCAGGGTCTTGGTTGTGTCCTATGGGGCTGAGATTTGCCCCAGTGAAGGGGAGGTTGGAGACAAGCTCCTGGACCCTGGGCAGAGGAGGGGGCCCACCAGCACCTCTGCTTACCCACCCTCACCCTCCTGTCAGCTCTGGAAGAAACGAGGAAACAAGCATGAAATGTCTATCCTAGGACACAGTGAAATGCTGTGACACATGCACCATGACAGCACAAATTCTGATAAACTGATTGGCAGTTGGCTCCCAGACACCTGGAGTGCACAGCTAGGTGACGGCATGTGCTTGCTTGGGGCATTTGATTAACCTTGCAATAATGTGACTTTGCCTTTTATAGTTTTTGGATTCACCTAGAGCTCTATGGAAAGGTTTTCACTGTACACTTCAAGGGCTCGTTCTCAAACTCAAGAAACCAGATAGGACGAAAGCATCCGACTCCAAACTGGCCTCCAGGGTAGGAGTGTGTACACAATCTTCCCATCCCCTCTGCAGATGCCTGTGAGTGGGGAAAGGGCCCGGCACCTTTTGCTCCTCTCATTCGACTGCAGACTCTGGGACTTCCCATCCGGGTTAGAACCACACCAGCTCATCCTGGACCCATCTGTTCCATGGCGATGCTGCTCATCCTTGTAAATCACCTTTCCATGCAGCCTGAGACTCTACCCCACGGCTCCACCACCACCTCAGTGCCTACAGTCACAGGATTCAAGTCCAAATCCCCCCTTGGCATTCTCAGCTGGCTTCAGTCCACTTTTCAGTCGCATTCCCCACAGCTCTCCCACAGCAACCTCCTCTCACGCCAAATAATCAATCAACAGAAGGATCAGTCCTGTGCGTAAGGCCACTTTGTGCCTTGGGCTCAGCGGGGCTCCCTGGTGGAGTAAAAAAAAAAATCCTGGGACACTGGGTTTGTGCTTTAGGGTTTAGAATCTCTTGAAGAGCAAGACATATATGAAAAGCTTAATAACAACGCAGGTGTTAAAGAACACAAGAGATTTGGGAAATGCCGCCAGCAGGTAGCCCTGATTCATTGCCAGGCAGCACTGTCCGTATCAATGTCACAGATTCTGAGACTCCAGAGAGCTGGGAGGCTGGGAGACACCTCAATGTGATTGAAGAGATAAAAAAAAAAAGAATCAAGATACTAGTTACCACTTATGATTTGCCAGACTAGACACTTCATGAGTGCCAGTCCCAATCCTTTCAATGACTCTGCCCAATGAAACATCATTCCATCCAATTTTCCTCCATTTTCCTGATGAGAGAGCTGATACTCAAAAAGGTTAAGGAACCTACTTAATATCATACAGCCAGTAGATGCTGGAGCTGAGATGGATCCCCAGGTGTGTTTAATTCTACCTGGGTCCTTCCCACTGCACCCTTCTGTCTCTCCCCACATGGCAGATACAGGTGGGGTTTCTCTCCCTAAACAACTATCTAGAGCTTTGAGGAAAATAAGGACGGAGGCCTATTCATCTCGCCTCCTCTTACACCAGCAGCCCTGCAAAGTGCCCCGAATGTGCCAGGGCTCTGTAAATGTGTGCTGATTTGCTGATGGAGTCATGTGTTGGGGCCGAGGGGAACTTGAGTCTGCCCACTGCCCTCCCCTTCCTTGGCTGCCAGACCATGACCACACAGCCTCCTCCCCTGCCCCACAGGCCTCTGTCCAGCTCCCAGCACACCCCACCAGAACTGGAGAACAAGCCTTGGCAGCATGGACACCATTTGTCTCCCAAAGCTCGAGGACAGATGGCACAGCCAGGTGTGCTCTTGCAAAGGCCACAGAAGTCCGGGTGGCTGTGGCTCTGCCAGCTTTCCTTGATCACAAAAAGGAGGTGAGGCAGCTCAGGATGGCTTCACCTGGTGGGAGTATAGCATAGGTACATTTCCTTTTGGCTTTGGTTTTCCCCCTTAAATACTGGTGCCACTGTGGCCACGTTTGTGTTTCCACCGGAAGCCTTGGCATGGAGGCTGGACCTCAGAAGCAGTGCGCAGCCCCACGCAGTCCTCCACGGGGCTCCTTACCTCTGCTGTGCCAGCCAGCCCTCTCTGCCTCTTTGAAGGAAGGAAGGGGGCAAAGATGGCTGACTGGAAGCATCACTCCCACCTGCCCCCACATCTGGGCAATAAGTGCTATGGTTTCAAAGATAAATACCTCTCTCTGAACTGCAGGGACTCAGAATAAATCAAGTGGGCTAGAGATGGCTGACAGGCCCTAACTATGGGATTGCCAACGGGGAGAACAACAGCCACCACAATTCACTAAGCACGTGCTTCTCCCGGGCAGTGATGTGTGCTTTCTGCCATTATCCCAATTAACCCCGCAAACCCCTGCAAGATATTTTACAAGGAGGAAACCAAAGTACACAGAGGTTAAGTGACTTGTCCAGCATCAGGAGACTTGCAAAGATGCGACCACTGATGGCCCGGCCGCCGCCCTCCTTCCCCGGCCGGCTTACCCCTGGCTGCGGTAGGCGGCGCACCTCTCCAGCGGGACCCGCAGCACGCCGTCGCTCAGCCCCACGAAGAGCGCGCGGGCGCTGTGCAGGATGCG
The DNA here is from genome assembly GCA_004027185.1 of Glis glis. Lineage (NCBI taxonomy): Eukaryota > Metazoa > Chordata > Mammalia > Rodentia > Gliridae > Glis > Glis glis. The sequence continues at coordinate 13,448 of PVJS01010987.1, forward strand.
CAGGCTACGCAGGGGCTCGCGGCGCCCGGGGGGCAGCACGTGCAGCTCCTCCAGGTAGCAGCCGCGGAGGCTGCGGCTCGCGGTGGACAGCGCCTTCAGGATGGTGCCGGACTCTGGGGGTCCAGATGAAGGCCTTGAAGGCCGCGGAACCTCGCAGCCCCGCCCCCGCCCTGCAACCGCCTCCGCACCTGCAGCCCAGGTTGGGTGCTGCCAGCTCACCCGTGCCGATGTACAGTACGTGGTAGAGCGTGTCCTTGGCCTGCACAAGGTCCACCACGAGGTGTGAGAAGCGCACGCTGTCCTGGGTGACACAGGGCTCGGGCGTCACGGGCTGCACGGCCTCGCTCATCAGGAACAGGCGCTGCGCGTCCTGCAGGCTGCGCTCCGTGAGGTTCTCGTTGGGGCCGGTCTCGGGCAGGGTGCCGCACTGCCGCGGGGAGAGGGCTCACTCGTGCCCAGCCCCACACTGCTAGGGCTGCTGCCATCCCACCCCCTTCCTCACTGTACCTCCACACAGGTGACCTCCAGCACATGACCCCACACCGCCCCCACTCCGTCCCTCACCCGATGTCGCTGTTGGGTCCCCTGAACGCTTTCCAGGGAACTAAGAGAATGTGAGGCTGGGAAGATGGGGAAAGAGGGACCTGCCAGGGTTGGGGAAGAGAAAGGGGGAGGGCGCAGGGGTCTGGACTATCTCAAAATGAATCATTTGAGTGTGGACAACTGTCCTGGGGTTTTATGCTGTTTCACAGGTGCACCTCCACCTGTGAAGGGGCTACGCTTTATTTCCCCTCTCCTGTATCCCTACCAGCATAAAGTTCCTATGCATTCTAATCCAAGGCTGAAAGACAACCACATTTTATTAAGCACCTACTACATTCCAGGCATGTGAACCTTTGCACATATCTATGAGGTCTTATCTATTATGGGATTATCCCTAGTTCCAATAAGGAAGAAGAGACTCAAGGAGGTTGGGTGACCTGCCCAAGGTCACACAGAGACAGGCTAGATCTGGGTCAGGACTGCTGGACTGCAAAGCCTGAGATCTTTCCCAGCTCCACACCACCTCTGGGGCAGGGAGTTGAACGTGAAAATCAAGCATCAGTAGCTTTCTCTGCCCTCTTGTTTCCCATCCCACCATAGGATGGGGGATGCTCACAACACCATGACTGGGCCCTGACCACCCTAAGCACTCAGAGACCTTCTAGGCATTAACACCCATGCTGGGCACACTGAGAACAAACTCCAGCTAAACATCCCCAAACTCTGACCAGAATTTGCTTGTGTAGTCCTCTCCTGGCCCCCTCGCTTTGTAGAGCTGAGGTCCCACCCTGCCTTCCTGGAGGTGTGGGGTCACATTCTGAGCTGGCTCAGGGCAAGCTCCCTTTCTCTACCTCTCACCTGCTCTCCCTTTCTCACTCACCATCTAAAAGGTTACCCCTTCTTAGGGGACCATCACAGACCCCATAGTTGGACACAGACCAGCAGAGTCTGGGCTGGTGTTCCTCTGCATTAAGCAGCTGGGAATCAGCTTGCGCCTGGTAGTTGGGGGGAAGGGGGGACAGGGGAGGAGAAACTGTACCTGGAAATTGGGGATGGGGTTGGCGATGGGGAGCCAGGCAGCCCTGGGGTTCTCCTGGTAACGAAATGGGCCATTGAAAGCCTGGGAGATGGCACTGAGGTTGAAGGCGCAAACAGCGGAAGCGGCGATGCTATTTCTGAAAGACAAGAGGAGGTGGGATGATGCCCTCCTGGTGGGCTGCACCCTCCTCTGAGATCCAGCTGTTGTGCTAGTCAAGCACCTAGGATGGGCCTGGTACTGTGGGGATGTCACCGAAAGAGATGTGGTCCTCACACTCTGCAACCCCCTGGGAAAGCCACCGACAAGAAGCACTGGCGGCGGGGCGTGGTGGCGCACGCTTGTAATCCCAGTACTCTGGGAGGCGGAGACCAGAGGATCCGGGTTCACGGCCAGCCTCAGCTCTCTCTCTCTCTCTCTCTCTCTCCTCTTTCCCTGTCTCTCTCTTTACATAGTGAGGCCCTCCGCAACTTTGAGAGACCCGGTTTCAAAATAAAGTATAAAAAATAGGGCCGGGGGTGTAGCGCAGCGGTAGAACGCCTCTGGGTTCAATCCCCAGTACCGCAAAAAAAAAAAAAAAAAAAGAAGAAGCACTGGCGGGTCTTCTTAGCCAGGGGAGGTGGAAAGACCATCAGCGGTTTTAAACATGTTAGTCCATGGCCCACAGTACAAAATATATTTTGCATTACAACTTGGTATAATACCCACATCTAGATTGAAGTTTCATGAAATAATACTTACCCAGTCTAAGTACATTCTACTGTGATATTTTTATTCCAGTTTATTTATTAAACAACTATTTACCAAGCCACTGGTTTACGCTGCAGTCTGCAACTCCCTGAGCGAGATGTCCCTTTCAGTCTCAGAATTACAGATCTTCGTGAGTGTGGCAACTCCATCACATCAATGTGTCCAGTTCTAGTCTCTGCCTTTGGTCCCTCTCCCAAATGTGTCCATTTCCCTCCACCTCTGCCTGGTCCTAGCCCCCTCCGTGTCCCCGGGATGCTGCCCTGTCCCTGGTGGTCTCCTGGCAGCCTGTGTAGGCTCCTAATCCATTCTGCACACAGTAGCCAGAGTGCGTTTCAAAACACGTCCAAGCTGGGTTGCTCACCTGCCTCAAACCCTTCAGTAACTTCTCCTTGCCCTTAGGAGAAAGATCAAACCCCTTAGGGTATGAGCGGAGTGGTGACCTGATACCGACTCATATTTTATTTTAGTGCTAGGGTTTGAATCCAGGGTCACTCTACCTCTGAGCTGCACCCCCAGCCCTTTTTACTTTTTTTTTTTTTTTTTGCGGTACCAGGGATTGAACGCAGGGGCGTTCTACCTCCGCGCTACACCCCCGGCCCTATTTTTTATACTTTATTTTGAAACCGGGTCTCACGAAGTTGCGGAGGGCCTCACTAAGGAGAGAGAGAGAGAGAGAGAGAGAGAGAGAGAGACAGGGAGAGAGAGAGCGAGAGAGCGAGAGAGCGAGAGAGCGAGAGATCGAGAGAGCTGAGGCTGGCCGCGAACCCGGATCCTCCGGTCTCCGCCTCCCAAAGTACTGGGATTACAAGCATGCACCACCACGCCCGGCTCTTTACTTATTTTTTTGAAACAGGGTGTCACTAAGTTGCCAAGGCTGGCCTTGCACTTGCAATTATCCTGTCTCAGCCTCCCAAGTACTGAGATTATAGGTGTGCGCCACCACACCCAGCTTGGCTCAAAGGTTTCTGGCATCCTTACAAAGAACCCCGTGCAGCATCCTGTCTAGCAAATGCTCTCTTCTTGGCTTCTGGTGCCCATTCATCACTCCATGAAAATCACCTGATTTGTTAGCATCTCCCCAGAAGGAGGCGGTGGGAGGAGGGTCTCATGATCTCTGTTAAGGTCACCCTTCCTCACACCTAAGGAAACAAAAGGTGCTCTAAGTCCCAGCCTGTCTTTTCAGTGCAGGCCAGATGGGAGGAGAGGGCAGGATTGCCAGACTACCCCCTTTGCTGACTGGATTAACAGAATCACCAAGTCCCTGGTTGGAAGGGGCCCTGGAGCCTCCCTGCTGGGCCTCTCTAAGAAGCTGCTGCTATGGGGCCCTCCCAGGGCTGACCCCCCATCCAAGGTAGTCTCCTTCACTGTCACCGCCAGCAAGTCCCCTTTGTGGAGCCCTGCTCCAGCTCCCCTTGCTTTCTGCACATCTGGCCCAGGCCTGCCTTTACCAGTGACCCGACCAAGTGCTTACCACTCCAGAGGCCGTAAGCCACAAATCCCCAGGCAACCCAGTGCAGAGGGCACAGGTGTCCCACTCATACATGAGGAAACAAGGACTCCTAGAGGGACCCATCTAAGTCTACCAGGCTGCAAGGTCAGGCAGAGCGAGTCCTGGTGTGGCTGGCACAGGCAGCAGAGGGCAGGGACTCACACGTTGGTGGTGAAGACTCCGTAGACGAGGTCCTGCTCAGGCAGGTGGAAGGCACTCTGCAGCTCATTGTAGTAGAAGGGGACCTCGCCTGGGCGGGAGCAGTTGAGCCGGGCCTTCATGAATGTGGTCCATGTGTCTTCTAGCAGGAAGCGGCCCCCCACATCGTTCTTGCACACACGGGCCACCCGAGAGTACACGGTGCGCCCACAGTCATGTTCCACCGCGTTCTCCCGCAGGAAGAAGTATGCAAACAGCCCGATGTCATAGGCTGCCACGAAGTTTGGCTCTGGGGGTGTGGTGGGGGGAATAAGGGGCGGTCAGGCCAGCAAAGAAGGAGGGAAAGACTGGATTACTGCAATGTTCCCATGCGGGCACCCTGACACTCACCACCCACCAGCTTGGTCACCCAGGGGCTCTAACTAACCCCTTTCCCACCTCCAGTACAAAGTACGGGTATACTGATATTAACATGTGTTGTTGGACACTCACTGGGTATCAGACACTATCATAAGTACCCTATATGAGCCGGGCATGGTGGCACACGCTTGTAATCCCAGTACTTGGGAGGTTTAGACTGGAGGATCTGGGTTCGTGGCTACCCTCAGTTACTTAGTGAGGCCCTCCACAACTTAGTGAGACCCTGTTTCAAAATAAAGAATAAAAAATAGGGCTGGGGATGTAGCTTGGAGGTAGAATGCCCCTGGGTTCAATCCCTAGTACCTAAAAAAAATAAGTACCCTACATGGATTAACCCATTTAATCTTCATTAAGATTTATGAGTAAGTTCTAGAATTATCCTCATATTACAGATGAGAGACATCATGGCACAGAGAAGTTAGGTGCTTGTTTAATACCAGACAGCTAGTTAGTGGAGAAACAGAGATTCAATTCCAAGGGCAAGAAATTCATACTGACCCTCTCTGAACCTCTTCTTTCCCATAACTACTACTTTGTTTTGTACTGGGATTGAACCCAGGGGCATTCACCTCCAAGCTATACCCCTAGCCCTTTTCGTAACTTTTATTTTGAAACAGGGGTCTCACTAAGTTGCTGAGAGTCTTGCTAAGTTACTGAGAATGGTCTCAAATCTGCGATCCCCCTGTCTCAGCCTCCCAAGTACTGGGATTACAGACATGCACCACCACGCCTGGCTCTCCCATAACTACTTTTATGAATAAATTCCTAACTCTCTCTCTCCTTTTGCCTGGGTCTTTGGACATCAGTGATCTTATCTGGACCCCATCTCCACTGTCCTCTGATCTTTGGATAGACACCTGCTGCGCCCTAGGCCTCTTCCTTGATGAAGCAGGTGTGAGCCAGTGCAGAGGTGAGGCAGGAAGGAGGGAGCTGCCTGGGGCCAGGCCTTACCATTGAGCCACTTGGAGTTATACTGGGCAGTGCGAAGCGGCGGCCCACTGCCCAGGCTGCGGTAGATGGCAGGGTCCCGTCCCGAGAAGTCGATGACTGTGGCCGCGTAGAGCTCCCCCTGGGAGGAGATGACAGCGGTGGAGTTGTGGCGTGGGTCATAGGGGCAGCGGGCTACACCGTTGATCTTCTCAATAGTCCGGCTGAGGTTCCCCACCTGGGGACGATGGGAAGAAGGGAACGCTTTTCCCTGAGTTCCCAGGGCTGCCCATTCTTTCCATCCCACAGTTCTGCCTCCTCCTGGGCCCCAGGTCTTGCTGGGTCTCTCCCCTCCTCAAGCATCCTCCTCACTGCCCACGCCACTGTCCCTCTGAGGGGGCAGCCAACATGGAACTCCACCTGGCCACTAGGTGGGCCCTCCAAGGTAAGGCTGACAACAAAATACAGAAGGCCAAGTTAAATTTGAATTTCAGATGAAGAGCGAATAACTTTTAGTGTAAGTTTGTCCCAAAAGTTGCACAGGACATACTTACTTATGCTAAGATGTCATTTTTTGTTCACCTGAAATTCAAATCTATCTGGGCATCCTTTTCTTGTTTTGGGTTTTTATTTTTTTTGTGTGTGGTACTTGGAATTGAACCAGGGGCATTCTACCTCTGAGCTATAACCCCAGTCTTATTTTTGTTCTTTATTTTGAAACAGGGTCCCACTAAGTTACGGAGGGCCTCACTAAGTAGCTGAGGCTGGCCGTGAACCCGGATCCTCCAGTCTCAGCCTCCCAAGTACTGGGATTACAAACGTGTGCCACCATACCCGGCTTGTTTCGGTTTGGGGTCTGGTTTTCTCTGCCACATTTGGCAACCCCGTTCCAAGGCTGAGTGCCTGGGTGAGAGGCCTCCGCCTGCCCTGGGCGGCTCACCTGCCTGCTGGAGCACACCGGGGAGAAGGCATTGGTGCCACACATGAACACCTTCCGGCCGGTGACAATCAGGACCCGCACGTAGTTCTGACACTCCTCCTGAGTAAGAAGGAAAGGGACAGAGGTACAGCTTGCCAGGTGCAGTGCCAGGTGACTTCTGACAACACCGTGTCACAGACGCCAACCAACATTCTAGGACACTCCCTCCCCAGATCCACGCTGCTCTGAGGACATCCCTGCTCTCCCCTTACCTGCACACAGGGCCCCCAGCTCTTCTGTGCCAGGCCTCTGGGGCAGGTGACCTCTCACCCACATGGGACTCCTCTTTCCCCACAACCACAGACCACCTGCCAACTCTAAATGGGTCCCTGGGGCCACCAAGGCCATGTACCTCTGTCTTCCCTTTGCTCTGGCAGGAGCGACGTGTGTCCTCGTTGGAGGCCCACTCCGTAGCCTGTGGGAGGAACATAGATGTCACATGGCTCGCTCCTTGTCACTCCACACCAGGGCAGAAGTGGCTGGTGTTGGAGTGGACAGGGAAAGGATCAGGGGCAGCCTGAGGGCCAAGGGTTCCTCTCATTACATTCGAGGGACTTGGGAGGGCTGCCAGATGCCCTTACCCAGGGGCCATTGACCGGGGGCCTGCTTGGGGCAGGGGAGGCCCGGGGTGCCTTCTGGGTGCTTTGTCATCCCCACACAGCTGTCCCAGGACCTCCCCGGGCCAGCCAGGGAGCTGCAAGTGGCCAAGAAGGACCTTCAGTACCTCCCCGGGCCCTTAGCAGGAGGCAGCAGATATACCTCCATTACAGCCAGATGTTCCCCAATGAGTGGGAGGCCAGGGTGTGCTCTCTTGAAAGGCTAGGTTTTGCAAACTTTAGAAATGGGAGATTTGCTTTTTCTATCACAGCCCTTCAAAGTATATTTTTCTCTCTTGACTGCCAGGGAAACTGAGGTTCTGAGTGGCTAAGATCACACAGCTGGCACGTGGTAGAGCAGGGATGGGAGAAGCGTTCCACCATGCCAAAAGCTCCATGTGACTTTACTCTTTATCCCAGCGTCTCAAGGGCCAGCACTCCCCTCCCCGAGCTGCCTGCACATCCCTTCCTGGTTCCTGCGAGGCCTCGCTCATGCTCTGTCATGGGTTAAGGCGTTTGGGGATGCAGCTTTGGCGTGCCCACAGCCCTAGCAGGGGGCTGTCCCCCACCCAGGGTCCCCCTTCCCCTCCATCTGTTCCCTCCCTCTCTCTCTGAGGAGCAGCTGGAAGGAAGAACCGCCCCTTCTCACCCAGGCCATGTTGACAGCCCTGGTGGGGCTCGTTATATATTTCTGGGTCACATGTATAAACATGAACTGCCGACCTGTCCTGAGAGAGGGAGCCCAGAGCCAGCAGCTCTCCCATCCACATGGAGAAAAGCCCACCTGTGTTTAATTGCTAGCAAAGCTGCTCTAGCTGTGGGAGGGGAGGCAGGGACTGGAGGGGAGCCGCAGGGCTGCTCTCTGCTTTCCAGGCCAGGCCACCCACGCCTGGGATGGCAGCTTTGGGTGACAAAGGGAGGCTTGCTTCTGTGGATCCAGGATTGAGGAGCTGGGTGGCGAGTTTGGTGAGGCCTCCTCTCAGACCTGTGAGCAAATCCAGCTCATCCTGCCATGCCAGGCCTGGAGCTCCAGCCCCTGCTTCTCCTAGACCTTAGAGAAGGGTGGATGGCGCCAGAGCTGCGGGATCAGCTGAGCACTGTCAGACTCAGGACCCATGAGCTCCCAGACTGAGCCTGAAGAGAGAGGAGGGGTATGTGTAAGGGTCCTGGGGCTTCTGAGGGGGCAGAAGAGAAGAAGGACCCACAGACACTGCAGATGTCCAGGGACAGCTCCAGGCAGTGGGTGGCCATGGGAGGACTGGGTGGGCAAACAGGCCTTGCTGGGCCTTGGGGTTCCTGAGAACAGGCGCACATTGAAGGCAGGAATTCCATTGGGTGGGTGAGGGGCAGGTGTGCACAATTTTAAAAAAAGTTAAAGTCACAGTGAGCTCAACAGTGGGACAGGCACCTTGCCAGGGACTTAACACACTTTCTCTCTTTGATGCCTGAAATGGCTAGTGAAACACATGGCCTTTTAGTCAACGTAAAGGCGAGGAAACAAAAGCCCAGAGAGGTTGAGTCATTTGCCCAAGGCCATGCAGCTAGTCAGCAGCGAACCCAAAATGCAAAGCCAGACCACGGACCCCAGAGTCGCTCAGCAAGCTCTTCCTGCTGCATCCCTCATCCTGCGAGCAGATTTCCTGAACCAAAAGCTAAACCAAATGGCCCAAAAAGAATATGTACATGTATGATGGTAACAGCACAGAATGGGATATTTGGAGTCATTTTATTTGAAAAAAATTATTTTTAATGACTGCAAAATATTTTTTTTTTTTTGCGGTACCGGGGGTTGAATGCAGGGGCGTTCTACCTCCACACTACGCCCCCGGCCCTATTTTTTATACTTTATTTTGAAACCGGGTCTCACGAAGTTGCGGAGGGCCTCACTAAGGAGAGAGAGAGAGAGAGAGACAGGGAGAGAGAGAGCTGAGGCTGGCCGCGAACCCGGCTCCTCCGGTCTCCGCCTCCCAAAGTACTGGGATTACAAGCGTGCGCCACCACGCCCAGCCCAAAATAATTATCTTTAATACCGCAAAAAAAAAAAAACCCAAAACCCTAACAATCCATTCCTCCCATTCCCAGCTCCCTTTGCCCCAGGACAATTATCTTCACATCTTTTAGCTGTTTCTCGGTATTTTTTTTTCTTCTTTCTTTTTTATTCAATTAATTAATTTTGTGGTACTGGGGATGGAACCCAGGGGCACTCTACCACTGAGCTACATTCCCAGCCCATTTAAAAAAAATTTGAAACAGAGTCTCATTGAGTTGGCAAGGCTGGCCTCCAATCTACTCCTGTGTGTTTTCTTTTGAACCAATTCGTCAAAAGTATATATCAATCTCAGACTTCGCCTTTGATTCCCTATTATAGAAGTATCAATTTTCCCCACTTAGACCTATCTCCATTCACCCCAACTCAAGCACACATACACTTCCCATCCTCCCATGATAAGTATTTCATGTTTTAATTGAAATCAATGTCGGTATTCATGTTATTGTAAATTTGTAAAAATTGTTCACAGCTACCAGCTAGTACCCTAGAATTCAGTGTGCGTCAGCCACCGCCGATTTGTGACCACTGAGAAAGAAAAGATGCTGCGAGTCCAACTCTCTGTCTAAATTTTTAATGTAAACTTATTGAAAGTGCTCTTATTTGGATGTGTATTTTTATCACACATCGATCTTATACATAACAAAAGAGAAACATAAGCAAAATTAAGTATTCTTAACCTTCTTTAAATTCCATACTCAGTCCTCTGAGTCACTTTTCTAGTCAGCATTGTGAGTATTCACTTTTGTTACTTTTTGCTTATTTGTTTGTCTAGAGTATCATTCTTCCGACTAGCCAGGTATTTATTAGATGCAGTATTCTTTATTTTTTTTTTTTTTTTTTGCGGTACCGGTGATTGAACGCAGGGGCGTTCTACCTCCGCGCTACGCCCCCGGCCCTATTTTTTTATACTTTTATTTTGAAATCGGGTCTCACGAAGTTGCGGAGGGACTCACTAAGGAGATAGATAGATAGATAGATAGATAGATAGATAGATAGATGATAGATAGAGAAAGAGAGGGAGACAGAGAGAGAGAGCGAGAGAGCTGAGGCTGGCCGTGAACCCGGATCCTCCGGTGTCCACCTCCCAAAATACTGGGATTACAAGCATGCGCCACCACCCCTGGCCTAGATGCAGTATTCTTAAAGAGCAGTCCACTCTGGTCTCTAGGACTTTCTTCCAAGCCACTCACCCCATTCTGCAGTTTGGATACTAACATAGTTGTTTTCAGTACTAGGGATTGAATCCAAAGAACACTTCCATGATTTTACCAGAGGGTGCCCAGAGGAGGTTTCCTGGCAAGCCAGGGCTCATATTCCTTCCTCACATGATCCTAAAATGGTGGAAATGTCAAGGGGTTGCTGCTGCCTAGTCAGAACACCCGAATCCAGTCCACACCTGCACAGCAAGGACAACTACATCAGGCCCGAATTCTGGCCAACAGCAACTATAATATGCCTTTGACTGCAAGATACGTCCCAATTTCAGACTGATTAAAATGTGAAAAGGTGCCAGGCATGGTGGCGCACGCTTGTAATCCCAGTACTTGGGAGGCGGAGACCGAAGGATCCGGGTTCGCGGCGGCCAGCCTCAGCTACTTAGTGAGGCCCTCCGTAACTTCGTGAGACCCGGTTTCAAAATAAAAAGTATAAAAAATAGGGCCGGGGGTGTAGCTCGGAGGTAGAACACCCCTGGGTTCAATCCCCGGTACCGCAAAAAAAAAAAAAAAAAAAAAAAGTGAAAAGGTGAACCTGAGAATCAATAAAATACTCATAATCTGAAGAGGTTTCCTTTCTTGAACATTTTTGGTGTTTCGTGGACTAAATCATTGCTTGGTTTTTCTCCATCTGCTTGCTTTATATGTCTATCACTGCTTCCCCAAGTGTTCCAAAGGTCTTACGAGTCCTCGGCAGTGGTATTTTCTAATGATTCAGGTAATCTATTCGACCCCCCTCCCCCTCCAGTCCTGCCCCAGGGCTGGTTGCTCTCAGGCCTCCTGTTGTCTGTGGGCCTTCTCACCTCCCTTGTTTTCTAGTTTCCCTCTTTCTTGATCTACTTGCTTATTTTGGTAGAATACGTCTAAAAAAAGGAACATGGTGAATCAATTCTTGTGTGTCTGATGTATTCTTTCTTCATACTTCATTGATAGTTTTGATACAGAATTCTAGGTTGAAAATAGTTCTCACTTAGAATTTTAAAGGCACGGCTTCCTCCGTCGTCTTCTGATTCTGGCGTTGCTATTGAGGGGTCTGAAGCCAGTCTTACTCCTATCCTTTCTAGTGGCCTTTTTTTCTTTATGCTCTGGAAGCTCTTAGGATCTTTTCTTTAAGAACAGTGCCCTGAATTTCACATTGATGTGTGTGGGTTTCTTTTGGGAACTCAGTCAATATTTTCAATTTGGAGACTTTGTCCTCTTGTTATTTTATCCTTAACTTCTTCCTTACTGTTTCTTCTTTCTCTTCTTTGGAACTTTTATTAATCTAACCTACTGTTGGCTCTTGCGCGTTGATCCTCTAGTTTTCTGATATTTCTCTTCTATTTTTCAGTAATCATTTTTGTTGTTCTAATTTCTAGTAGATTTTTCTTCAACCTTGTCTTCTAATCCTTCAGTTGAATTTTTCCTTTCTGTCAGGCATGGTGGCACACACCTGTAATCTCAGTACTTGGGAGGCTGAGATAGGAGGACCGCAGGTTTGAGGCCAGTCTCAGCAACCTAGTGAGACCCTGTTTCAAAAACAAAAAATTTTTAAAAAAGGGCTGGAGATGTACCTTGGAGGTAGAGTGCCTCCTGCACTCTACCTGCAAAAAAATTATTTTCCCAATAGCAGTTTTAATTTTCATATTTTATTTACTGATTGATTGTTTGATTGTAGTACTAGGGATTGAACCAGTGGTGCTCTACCACTGAGCTACATCCTCAGCCCTTTTTACTTTCTATTTTATTTTATTTATTTATTTTGTGGTACTGGGGATGGAACCCAGGGGCCTTCTACCTCCAGGCTACACCCCCAGACTTCTTTTCTTTTTTTTGGAAACAGGGTCTCACTAAGTTGCTGAGAGCCTCATTAAGTTGCTGAGGCTGACTTCAAACCTGCGATCCTCTTGTCTCAGCCTCCCAAGTACTGGGATTACAAGAGTGCACCACCACACCCAGCCCTTTTTACTTTTTATTTTGAGACAGGGTCTTGATAAATTGCCCAGGCTGGCCTTGAACCTACCAATCCTTCTGCCTCAGCCTCCAGAGTTGCTGGGATTACAGAAATGTGCCATAGCACCTGGCAAGTTTTCATATTTTATTTATTATTTTATAAACAAAATAGATTCATATCTCAGAAGATACTAATTAGTTTTTTGTTTGCTTTTTGTTTTTGTGGTACTGGGGCATCTACCTCCAAGCTATACCCCAGCTCTATTTATTTTATTTTTTATTATGAAATGGTCTCACTAAGTTGCTGAGGGTCTCGCTAAATTGTTGCAGCTGGCCTCGAACCTGCGATTCTCCTGTCTCAGCTCCCAAGTACTGGGATTACAAAACTGCACCACCTGTGCCTGGCTAATTTGAGCATATTTAAATATAAGTCACTAACCATTTCCCGCAGGGCTTCTTGGAAAAAAGAAGCCTTCCAGCAAGGAAGCAATCAAAGGTGATTAGGGATGGATCAAGAGGACCTGGGAGCCAACTTGAAGAGCCCCCTGTCCACTGGTGGAAGGTGGGATTGTCATGAACGATAACTGCAATGGAGTGAAACACATCAACAATGTGTAAATGCATGTGTCTATAATACTAATAAAAGAATAAAACTAATTGACGACCATTGAAAGATGCTAGCAAATGAGGTCATCATTTGATAACTAGTAAATAACAACAGAATGTTGAAGGAGTTAAGCATGTGCCATATTGAAATTATGCCAAATTGGTATAATGATTATTTCAGGCTGAAGTCATTTGAGGAACTAGAACTTCAGAACTAGCCATTTGGCCTGCCTTTTCCTACATGGGACAAGCCATAAGGATTCCTATAGATGGCTGTAATCCTAGTACTTGGGAGTCTGAGACAGGAGGACTACAGGTTCGAGGCCAGAACATGCAAAATTATTAAACTTGTATGCTTTTCTCTTGTTTATCACTCTTGAATTAATTTGGTTCCTAGATCCAGTCAAAAAGCCACATAAGAGCTAAGGGAGGGTAGAGGGGCTCTCTCTCTGACAGTAGCAACCATTTATCTTGCCTTCCCTCCATGGCCATATCATTGGGTAACCAAGAAGTTTGTCTTCATAGAAGTAACCCAGCTATGCTGGGCGTGGTGGCACACGCTTGTAATCCCAATACTTGGGAGGCTGAGACAGGAGGATCACAGGTTCGTGGCCAGCCTCAGCTACTTAGTGAGGCCCTCTGCAACTTAGTGAGACCCTGTTTAAAAATAAAGAATAAAAAATAGAGCTGGGGGATGTAGCTCAAAGTAGAATGCCCCTGGGTTCAATCCCCAGTACCGCAAAAAAAAAAGCAATCCAGTTACTATAGTAATAACAGCTAATGAATAAATGAATTTATGAAATAATCATAAATGGTTGCTAACATCAAAAAAGAGAGTCAAACTCTACCTTCTAAGGGAAGCTCACGATAACACCAATGAAGTTTTCTTGCCAGAATCCAAATTGAATGAAGACTGTAGACCTAACAATCAATTTACAGGAGATACAAGGACTAGAGGCTCATGTTCAGCTACAACACCTGGACTATAATCAGCAAAACTGGGGAAACTCTGCAGGGAAAATTACCACATTTTTTCAATAAATAAATTGTACAAAGAAAGAGGAAATGTTGTTTAGAAGACTTAAGAGATATATTGACAAATTACAACATATTATGATCCTGATTCAAACAACCAAAATTATTTTGATTTTTTTTCTCAGTGCTGGGAATGAGCCCAGGGTCTTCTGATGCCAGGCAAGCACTACCACTGAGCTGCACCCCCAGTCCTATTTTATTATAGAAACATAAATATTAACTGAATATTTAGTGATATGAAATTATTAATTTCACTTTTGAAAAGAATCCTTATCTTTTAGAAATGCATAGTGAAATTTTTTCTTTTAAAAAACTTTCACTACTTAGTGAGGCCCTCCACAACTTAGCGAGACCCTGTTTCAAAATAAAGAATCAGCTGGGCATGGTGGTGCACGCTTGTAATCCCAATACTTGGGAGGCTGAGACCGTAGGATCTGGGTTCGTGGCCAGCCTCAGCTACTTAGTGAGGCCCTCTGCAACTTAGTGAGACCCTGTTTCAAAATAAAGAATAAAAAAATCGGGCTGGGGATGTAGCTCAGAGGTAGAATGCCCCTGGGTTCAATCCCCAGTACCGAAAAAAAAAAAAAAAAACTTTCAGCCAGGTGTGGTGGTACACCCCTATAATCCCAGTACTTGGGAGGCTGAGACAGGAAGATTGCAGGTTCGAGGCCAACCTCAGCACCTTAGTGAGGCCCTCAGCAACTTAGTAAGACTCTGTTTCAAAATAAAAAATAGGGGCTGGGGGTATAGCTCAGAAGTAGAATGCCCCTGGGTTCTATCCCCAGTAACACACACACACACACACACACACACACACACACACACACATACACACACACATATATATTTTTTCAGTGCCAGGGATCAAACCCAGAGCTTTTGGCATGCTAGCCAAACTCCCTACCATTGAGCCACTCCCCTGGCATTGCATACTGCAATCATGGATAGCATAATATGTTTGAGATTTGCTTCAGAATAATTCAGGACAGAGAAATGGGGCTATAGATCAAGCAAGAGAAATCACGAGCTGATAACTGTTCATTCTTATTTATTTTTGTGGTACTGCGGGTTGAGCCCAGGGCCTTGTACATGCTAGGCAAACACTCTACCCACTCTACCACTGAGCTACATCCCCAGCTTTTTTTTTTTTTCTTTTTGAGACAGGATTTTGCTAAGTTGCCCAGGCTGGCCTTAATCATAGGATCCTCCTGCCTCAGCTTTCTGAGTATCTGGGATTACAGGTGTGCACTACCACACCCAGCTTGTTCAAGCTATAGAATACACTCAGTTCATTGCACTATTCTATTTTTGTGTGTGTATAAAAATTTTACATAATAAACAATTATATTTGTTTGCTTGCTTTAAGAATGAAGTACTAAATGGCACACTGGGAACTCCAGGATTAGGGCTGGTATGGCATGGTGAGGTTCTCTTGGGGTACCTCTCTTAGGGTCTCACTGGGAGGCCCTCTCTGTCATACTCTAGATGAGCTTCTCCAACAATCACTCCTCCAATCTCTGGCCTGGGAGTGGGCCGGGAGGGTAAGCAGACTTGCGCTTGAGCTCCTTGTTCTAGCCCCGCACCCCATCAGTGCCCTTTGCCCTTGCTGCAGTCTCTAACTATGGAGACTCTCCAGCTGGGTCTCTGGAGAGAGGGTTCGGTCTCCTTTGCTGAGTGAAGGGGGTGGGTTCTGGTCTCCACATTTAGAGAATTTCAGGTAATCCCCACTTTTAGACTTGTAGTTCATCCTCACGTTCCACAATCCCCGACACCCCGTTTCTGAGCCCTTCTGGGGACTCAGCTCGCTGTCTTGCTGTGGCCGCCTCTGTGTGCCCTTCTGCTTTGCTAAGTCAGGCTGATCCCTCCATCCACTTTCCGACTCCCAGGATGCGGTTAATCTCTTCTCCTGGGACATCTCCTCTGTCATTCTCTGTCACTGTAGACGTGTACCTATTAAAATGTCTCACTGTAGTTGGTGGCTTTCTGTGAAGGAGTGGAGATGGGCATGTGCTATCAATCTGCCCCTCAATGCTTTCAACCAGGACTCTCCCCAGAGCTTCCAGGTGGTGCTCGGGTCACAGAGCAGCTGACGGCGTTCCTGCTGCGGGAGAGAGCAGGCAAGGGACATGGATGGGATGTTCTCCTAGTGGACTCAGCTACTCCCCGGACACGCGGGAGCCAGAGGTGACAACTGAGCATCAGCACATCTTTGGAGCACTGAGTCCACCACTCGGCAGAGTTTAAACTTCAAACAACCCCGGGTTGTCAGATCCGAGCTTGGAGGATGTCGAGGTAAGCTGGAAGAGAGCTCAGGAATCACCCCAAAGTCTGACCAGTCCCCAACAAAGCCCCAGCATGTGTCCTGATGTGCATGCACAGAGCGGTCCTCATCTCTGCACTTACAGTACATCTGGAACCCAAGATCATAAATCCTTTGCAATTAGGCCTCCGGCCACATCATCCCCAGAACTGCTCGGGCAAAGGTCGCTCACAAACTCGGTAATTACCGAATCCAAGATGGCTCATCATGCCGGTCCTCTCAGCAGCCCTCGACACTGCTGATCATTCACCTCCTTTTCGAAATTTCCCGAGACCAGGTTACTAAGTTACACTGATAATAACCATCACGGTCGAGCCGAGCTGACTTGGTTTTCCCTACTCACCCCAACCCACCCCCACATGGCCCCAGTCTGCTCCTAGCTGCCCCTCCCCTCCCTTCCCTGCCCCTCCCCACCCTAAATCGGATGTTTAGATTTCCCTTATGGAATAGCAGTTTACATTAATTGTTTAATAGAAGTTAGTACTCAGAAGTCCCTTTAATGGACACTGGTTTGCATAAGCTGTTTGCATTTAGATTTTTCTTTAAGGAGTGTTAATTATTTAAACTATCAATAAAACATTGAGTTTTAAGTTTGCTTAAATCATACCCTGGGGCGAAGTGGAAGGCTCGCTTGGCTCTGTAATGGAGCTGTATAACCCTTGCGTGTCCCCTCTTCTGTCTGCAAAGGGGTGCAGCTCATTTCAGCCCTCGGATGCTGGTGAGCCACTTGTGAAAGCAGACACTGAGGTCCCCAAGCCCCCAGAGAGGGCAATGGCAGGGCACTTGCTGTGGCATTTATAGTCGAATGCCAGGACTCTCTCGCCAGGCCAGACAGCAGACCTGAGGAGCCACCCTGAGCCAGCCAAGTGGAGGAGAGGAAGGATAGTCTGCCCCAGTGTCTCAGTCCTCTCCCCTTGGTGGCCAGAGAGTAAGTACCTCCTGTGGTAGGAACGCGGACATAAAATGAATCTGTTTCTCTTGTTGTTTGTGTCAGGGGAACTTCTGAGCTTAGGACCCTAAGAGACACCTGTGCAAAGTGGCAAAACCGGATCCTGGTGCTCTTGGGGCTGGTTTGCAGGGCCTTTCAGGGGACGCCCCTGCCCAGAAGCTGAGCCCCGCCCCAAGTACGAGATATAGGGCTACTATAGATATCTGCCCGTGACTGAGACCAGATCAACCCCAAGCTGGATGAACTGAACCCCTGGCCTCAGTCATTGGGCAGAGAGCGCTAACATCTGATGAGGACCCTGACCCAGGACCTGTGGCCCAGCTGTCAAGAAGAGCTGGGGATGCCAAACCAGTGGGCAGCATCTACAGACAACACCTTCTTGATATCCTGCAGCGGTGGTTCCTGAATTTAGCTGCATATTGGAACCACCTGAGAGCTTTTAGAAATTGCAGTGCCCAGAGTGTACACCAGAGCAATTAAGTCAGAATGTCAGAGGTCCCAGTGTTCTTTGAAGCTCCCCAGGCCATTCTAGTGTGCAGCCAAGCGAGAACCAGTGATATAAAGGCCATCCCCATCCTAATATGTGGTACCCAGCTGAGCTAGCCAAAAACCTAGACATCACCTCTATGGTCCATGTAGCGCTAACTCCTCCAGGGCTGCAACTTCCCCCGGGCCAGGGGTCACCTTTACACAGATGACAGTGTACCTGGTGATGCTGTAGTTGTGTGACGCTGTGGCCCTGTGTGACCCTGCCACCTTCAGATCCCCTCCTGTCTTCTCTTGATCCGACTGCTGCTGCCTTTCTTCAAGTCTCCCCATCACTTGCCTGGACAATTGCAAGCTTCTCCTAACTGGCTCTCCCACCAATCCAGTCTCAGCACTGGGCCAGGTGATCTAAAGGTCAAGTCGGTTCATGTCATTTCTCTGCCTAAAACTCATTAGCTGATCCCCATTGCCTTCAAAATAAAATATAGACCCCCTCAGTCAGCAATGAAGACCCCCTGCAATGGGGCCTCATTCCCCACCCTTACCTCACTCACCCTCTCATCCTGCCCCTCTGTGTGAGGTGCTATCTCATGCCTCTGTTTTTCCCTCAGCTGTCTAGAAAACACATCCTTTGAGCTCCAGTGCAAAGGCCACTCCTGTGGGAAGCCTCTGCTTATCGTGCTGGGCCCAGAGGGCTCCCCATGCCTCTAGGCCACCACCCCCATGCATACTTCTCACAGGGCTGCCATTATTTCTGTACATCTATCTCTCTTCCTCCCTCCAGCTACTCTACACTGCTAGACGACCTTCATTTGCAGACCATGAGAACCAAATACAAAGCAGCTGCCTGGAACTCAGGATAGGACCCCTGGGTCCACTTCCTCCCACCCACTTTGAGCCTGCTCTGCATTGGCTTCCCCCAGGATCTGACCTTGGATTTGACATCTTGGCTTTGTTTTCTGTGGATATCAGTTGGAAACTAGACTCTGAACTGGTTGTTCATGACCAAGCTGGCAGGCCACAGAATGCTGCCTCTGGGAACTTTCCCTGCCACGCACCAGCCAGGCCCAGGAACCCGCCACAGGGTCCCCCTCCAGGGAAGGGAATCCTATATGATCTCTTATGTGCATGATCCTTGAGGCAAGGGAATGGGCTTCACCTTTGTAACCTCAATGCCTAGTACAACACATGGCACTAGACCTGGCCTTTAGTAGGTATTCACTAACCGGGTGGGTGGTTCGATGGGTGGATGAGCAGGCTGGCTGGTAAAGGCGTGGATAGAAGGATAGATGAACAAATAAATAGATGAATGGCATTTCCTTTCCACTTGCCCTGTTTCCCCCTGACGCCTCCCTTCCAACAGATACACCTTTTTTGCTCTCTTACACCTCTCCTCTGGTGACCAGCCAAGAGCTTCAGTGGCCCCTGGGGGTGTGGACCCTGGTTTGAAGGAAGGAGACCAGCTCATCAAGGCAGTCTCCCTCCCCTAACCGCCTGCTGTGGTGAAGCTTCACCAAACAGCTCAGCACTTAACTCCTAACTTCTAACTAGTTCGTATGTATGCAGCACTCATCTTTTCCTGGAGGTCGTGGACTCTGCTTTTCTTATACCCCCCTCACCCCCCCCCAGCAGTTCTGGTACCCAGTAAGTGCTTGATGAACGCTTGATTACTGGGAGATGAAGACACCTCCTAGACATGAAAATTGAGGCTCTCCCCTTCATTGAAGAAGAGATGGCCATCCTTCCTCTAGAATGTTCAGCCTCTGCAAAGATGGTCTGGCATCTGTTTCTCAATCTGGGATAAATGTTCTGGATCAAGGAGTCCCATTAAAAAGCCTAGCAGAGCACTTAGGGAATTATGCTGGGGGAGTCATTCTTGGCGGCAGATAATAAATCAATCACAGTTTCATGAAAATGCTGAGTTAGAACGGGATCACTCAGGCCAAGCTAAAAAAGGAACCAGGGACACCCTTTCCCTTGAAGCCAAACTCTGACACCTTCCTGTGGACTTAGGCTCTGGACTTAGAATGGCTAACCATCCCAGTTTGTCCAGTACAGTCCCAATCTTAGCACTGTGTTAGAAATAAATTTCAATGGCGTCGTAAGAAAAGACAAATGTTTGAACTTGACGGCTCAGGAAGGTGATTTTACTTTTTGCAAAAAGGGATCCTGCCACCAGTAAAGTCAGGCGTGCAAGAACAAAATGGCAGAAACATGCTGGGTCTTTTATTTCTAACACGAAGCTCCTCCACGGTACTCCTATTGGTGGCAGCGCAGCCGCACAATCTTTACTCCATTGGCTGGAGGGGATGAGAGGGAGGGTTTGGCACTTGAAGTTTTCCAAGAAATGCTAGCTTTACAAAATGGCTGTTTTACAAAATGGAGCTTAAGTCAAGCTATTCCTTTGATAGAAAAGTTCTAATTATGTTCTCACACCTGTAAGTTCTTATTCCTGGAGAACCTCTCAGTTTCAGGCCAAGAGGGACAGTTGATCACCCCAACCTGGTACTCTTTTCCTCCCTTCCTTATCGGCAGCTTCTCTGCACAATGCAAGAGCCCCATGTGTGCCTCCATACGTATATGGGCTGCACCCCACTTCCAAGTGTCTCCCCAGCAGTTACCTTGATAGCAGGGTCTAGTCCACAGCCAGGGAAAAGGGCAAGTGGCTCCCATCATCAATCCTAGGGGCTGAATTCCAAATCTCACTACTTGTGAGAGCCCGCCCCCAGCTTCCTGACGCAGGAAATCACAAGAAAGGAAGAAAAGCAAAGGTACCTGAAGGAGGGAGACATTGGCAAGGCTGAGTCTGAAGAGGTAGTTCCTGTGAAAACAGAAACAGAAATCATAAGCCAAGCTGGTTCTGCAGGCAGGCTTCCCCAGGAAGCCACCTCCGGCCCCGGCCTCATGGGCTGCCAGGACTGCATGCTGGCTGCAGAGGGCCTCAGGTGGGCCTGCCCTGCCCTCAGGGAGGGCATTACCTCTATTAGTTCATTTAACCTTGACACGACCCTGGAAGTACAAACAAGAAACTCCATTTTTACAGATGAGGGAATAGGTTGGATCAGTAGCCCGTGTGACAGTGTAAATCAAGGAGCTGAGGTTAAAATTCAGACTTGTCCACCTCCACGCTCCATCCTGTACCTGCTCCTGGCCGACCCAGCAAGCCCAGGGAGGAAATTCCTGATGCCGCTGTTAGATAAAAATCATAGGACGCCATTGTTTTGGACTAAGCTCCAGCACTGGGCCCCAACAGATCTGACTAAAAATCAAAATGGAGTCACCCACGCTAAAGTTCCCCATCATCAAACTGAAATGGAACTCCAGAGAAATCAGCAGAGACAACAGCCAAATTTCTCAAACAGGCCAGTTTCACTTGGCATGATTGTGAAGCCTTAAATCTTACCCATAAACAAAAGATAACATGAAGTAAATCGATGTTAACCAAGCAGTTATTTTTCTGTTGTTCTATCTCCCTGTCCCTACCTTACAAAGAAAGTAACTTTGAAATGGCCAATGTGCTTTTTTGTTCTTTGTTTTTGTGTTTTTCAGCCCTTCTTTCTCTATAAAACCAACCTCTTAGGCTTAGCCCATCGGAACACTTATTCTGTTTTATGGGATGAAGTGTTGCTCACTTCTAGAATCAAAAACAAAGCCAGTTAAGATCTGTCAAGTAAATTGTTGTAACTGGTCCCCTGATTCCTACCTATCCCAACCAAGGAGACTGTTTCTGTTCAACTTAAACCTCACACAGGACTCGGGCCGGCTTCCTCCTCCCTGTCAGCCACTTGGACCACTCGCCCTCCCCACACAGGTCCCTGGGCTCCTGTTCGTTTCCTTGTCTCCTGGAGCTGGTGACTGGACCTGCCTTCTCTCTGGATCGGACCTTTCCATGACCACCTCTCTGGACCACCCTGTCTCTTCTAACCCAGTTACCCCATCCCCTACCTCATGAACCTTGTCCCCCCAGCCCAGCCTGCATGGCACTGCCAGCTTATCTTCTCCAAACACTGTTTTCACCCAGTGGCCAGCTGCTCAAAGCCTTCAATAATAATGATGATGATTTTGCTACTAATTATAGGAGACACTTGGGTTCTTGAAGTATTAGGTACCCTTGAAATTATTCTGCATAGACTTGGAGCCAAAAGGCCACCACACAGGGACTCACAACTCCTTCATCATGAGGGTGGCAGACCCACTGGATCAGAATGGCACAGGAAAGGGATTTCAAGTTCACGGGATAGACCCTATAGCAGAGACAGGTAGAATTCCAGCTCAGCAGCCTGCAGGGGGCCTTCTGCCTGCCTCAGTGCCCCAGTCCTGCATCTGTAAAATGGAGAACTAGTTAATGCCTGTCTTTTTAATTTCACAGGCCCAGGGCGACACATTCAAAGGCTTTATTAATGACAAGCAGATGTAAAGTCTTGGATTTCCCGAAGGATCTTTCTCTTCTTCTTCTATCTTCTTTTGGGCATCCCTCTCTGGGTTCCTGAACTTTCTAGGAATAATTACTTTAGAAAGTTCTGGCCTACCTCCGCTGTGCTGAGAATTGAGGGGAAAGTCGTGGAGCAGGCCAGAAAGGGGAGGAGGGGCCCTGCTGAAGGAAGCCAGGGGCTGGAACAGGACACCTCAGGCCGGGAGCTCCTTTCCTGGCTCTGGCTGCAGGCCCAGGCCCCACTCAGCTTCTCCGCTGTCTTGGGACTGGTGACCTCGCCTGTGACCTTGGCTCCAGGCCTCTGCGTCCCTCCCCAGCCCCCGCTCCAGGTCCTTGGCAGAGCTTCCTCGCCCCATGTGCCTGGCTTGGGGACAGATGGGCTCCAGCTTGAGGCTCTGCCCCAGAGGTCTGCTCAGGTACGTGGGCATCTGCTCACAGCGTTAACAAATTAGGGGAAACATTGCATCACTTGATTCATTTTTATCCCATCAAAAATCATTCATCACAACATCTCAGCAGGCTCTTCTGAGAGGGGGACGATGAGAACAGAAAAATCGCCACAGAGCCGGGCGTGGTGGCGCACGCTTGTGATTCCAGTACTTTGGGAGGCGGAGACCGGAGGATCCAGGTTCGCGGCCAGCCTCAGCTCTCTCTCTCTGTCTGTCTGTCTCTCTCTCTCTACCTAGTGAGGCCCTCCACAACTTTGTGAGACCTGGTTTCAAAATAAAGTATAAGAAAATAGGGCCGGAGGTGTAGTGCGGAGGTAGAACGCCCCTGTGTTCAATCCCCAGTACCGCAAAAAAAAAAAGAAAGAAAAGAAAAATCGCCATAGTCCCACCCACCCTCCATCCCGTAAGGAATGAGGCAGGGTTATAAATGGATAAAAATTTTCCCTAGCCTGAATTCCACAGGTCCAAGGGGGTCAAGAAGACAGAATAAAAATGTCAGGCAGAGGAGAAGGAGGAAGGAAAGTGCCCTGGAGGGGAAAAAAGCAGCCAAGCACCCACAACATTGGCTCTAGGGGCGGAAGGGTCCAGTCCAGGATGGACGTTCCCCTGTCCATCAGCGGCCAGGGCCAGGCTCACAGACCCAGGAAAAGGTGCACCTCCAGCTGTGGAAGGGAAGCCTCCAGACACAGAAAGCATCGGCATTTACACGGGGAGACCCCATGGTGGGTCAGGAGGAGCCATGTGACCACGGGCAGGTGACAACCTCTCTGAGCTCCGTTTCCTGGCCCATAACACGGGGGTATCCATGGAACTCACCTCCTGGGGGTACAGTGACGGACGGGTCGTTTATTGCATGTGTGATTTACTGCAAGTATTTGTTGACTTATTACATCGATGGTACATAAAGTAGTGCCTGACATGGCAGGCACAGGATGGATGCAGCTTTCCATTTTGTTTTAATTAAACCTTTCACAAGGGTTAGAGCAGAGTTCTCAGATGCTAGCCTTTGAGTTTTAAAAAGTGCATATGTAGACTGGTGAAATCCAAGCTGGGCGGGAGGGCGGTATGAATGTCAGTTTCTGGGTTATGATGTTACACTACAGTTATGCAAGAGGTTACCATCGGAGGGGAACTGAGTGAAGATGCACAGATCTATCATTTCTTACAATTGCATGTGAATGTATGATCATCTGAAAATACAAAGAAAGAAAATCACTATTTTCATCAGATATAAATTCTGTACTTTTATACACTTGCAGGTTACCTGCAGGAGGATGCAAGTCATCGCCCCAGTGAAGGGCCTGCTTGTGTGAGGGGGGTGGCCCTGCTTCTCAGTGGAAATTCTTTTTTAACTTCTGAATGTTATACCATAGCACATAATGTTGTTGCAAAAATAGTTAATTAAAAAACATTTTAAATGAAAAAAAAATGCTTTCAGCTCCAGGTTCAGGCCACCCTGTAAGGTTTGCAGCACAGAGACCATAACCTAGACTTTACAGATGAAGAAACTGAAGCTGAAAGGCCAAGGTCACCAGAACTAGAGCCAAGCTCCGCGGCTCCTAGTCCAGACTCTGTTGAGGCCTGGCCTCCTTCTCATAGCAAATGAAGGGACAGAACAGGACAGAAGGCTAGAAGGCAAGGGTGGCCAGCTACACAGCAGCATAGCCAAGCCGTGCTCAACCCAGTGGCTCCACCTCCCCAACCCCAGACCTGCTGTCAGAACCTCTGGGGTGGAGAGTGAAAAATACCAGTGCACTCAGAGGGCGTAACATAGATCTACCAGCAGGTGGTGCCAGCAGAAAAAACCAGCCCTGGGGCTCAGGGACGGGGTTCTTGTCACTATGCCCTGTGTCATCTTGCTGTGTGATCTTGAGAAGGTCCTTCCCTCTCAGGGCCCCTACTTCTTCTTGTTCAAAATGAGGGCAGGTGGATCTGACCAGCCCTTCTCAAACCCGAGCCCACACCAGTCACCTGAGGGCTTGCTAAAACTCAGGTTGGGGGATCCTGTCCCCAGAGTTCCTGATTCCTAGGCCGCGATAGATTCAAGAATTTGCATTTCCACCAAGTTCCCAGGAGCTGCAGGAGCCGCTGGTCCAGGGACACACTGAGACCCACTGGACAGGCATCTCTAAGCTCCTTCCCTACTAGGGCTGATGGTCCACGCTTCTGTGAGGAATTAGCCCCTGCCACTCCACCCCAGAAGGTCTCGGGAGGCCTCCCTAGAGAGGTTTATCTGTGAATCCTGGATCTGGACAGTGGGGTTAAGGAGACAGGACATGGGGCAGTGAGTCCCTTCTTAAAAGCAGCACACGGCCGGGCATGGTGGCGCACGCTTGTAATCCCAGTACTTTGGGAGGCAGAGACCAGAGGATCTGGGTTCGCGGCCAGCCTCAGCTCTCTCTCTCTCTCTCTCTCTCTCTCTCTCTCTCTCTCTCGTTAGTGAGGCCCTCTGCAACTTCCTGAGACCTGGTTTCAAAATAAAGTATAAAAAATAGGGCCGGGGGTGTAGTGCAGAGGTAGAACGCCCCTGGGTTCAATCCCCGGTACCGCAAAAAAAAAAAAAAAAAAAAAAGCAGCACACGCAGGGGGCCAGCGGGCCAGCAGGCGGGTTCTGGTGCCACATCCCCCCACAGGGATGGGCAGGAGATGACCTGCAGGTGTCCTCACTCTCCCTGCAGCCAGCCACTGAAGAATGCTGTGGCTGGGAGCAGGAGGTCCAGGGCCACCCTCAGCCCCCACACACTTCCTTCCGTGGGGGACAGATACTCACACAAAGAGAGAACCAGGGCCCAGGACACAGGCCAGCCCACAGTGGGTTCATCCGAGATGGTATTCCCTATGCCCGATTCTAAGCACCCCCACACCTGGCCCCGGCTCTTCTGCACCTTATTACCTGGCTCCCACGATGAGTTGGTTCCTGGAGGGATCCAGGGCGAGCTGGGAGAAATCTCGGGCTCCAGGGTAGGTGAAGTTGGAGACCCACGGCTTCAGATCTGGTGGAGGGAGAGGCAACCCTTCAGTTACTCTCAGGCCAGGGGCTCCGGGCTGCACCAGCATCAGAGATTAGAAGAGGTGAAAGTCGAGGTGAAGTGGGGTAGAGGCCCCCAGGAGACCTGGGTTCCACCTGCCCACCTGAGAGCAGCCAGCTGTGGGACCTGGAGGAGGGGCGTGCCATGGTTTCTGCCATGCCCCCTGGCTCAGAGGAAGGCTCCCTCCTCCCTAGATGCACAAAGGGAGACCTGTAATCATCCTTGACTCCTCCCCCCAACTCTCAGCAGCCACAGCAGTACACCCCAGCACACCCTGTCTGTTCCATCTCCAAATGATCCCCCAAATCCATCCATTTCTTTTTCTCAGGACCCCAGCCCCCATCCGAGTCACCATCATCTCCTGCCTGGACCGGTGCCAACGGCTGCCTGACCAGCCTGGCTCCCACGCCGAGGCCACCAGAGCCATCTTTCTATTGCAGGTGTGGCCATGTCAGACACCCATGACCTTTGGGTTCTGGGGCCATTGTCCTCCCAAATTAATGCCTGGCGATCAGTTGATTAGGGATCAATTGAAGAAATGATGCTTCATCTTTATACTCCCTCAAACTCTCCACCCCAGCCACACTAAACAAAACATTTCACATTCCCGCAAATGTATCCCCTAAGAGTCCGCAAATCTTTGCACCTCTGTTCTCCCTTGATGGAATAGTTCCTGTCACCCCCATTCTGCCTCCTCCAGGAAGCCTTCCCTGACTCCCCCAACCAGGGGTCAGGGCCCCCACAGTCTCTTCTATACTGTCATCGCAGAGTGGGTCTGGCCTGGTGGTGTGTCATAGGGACCAGGAAAGACCTTGCTTCTTGGATCTCCAGGCTCAGCCCTGCACCTAGCAGTGTTCGAATGAATGTATGAATGTTTCTCAACTCCTTCTTGAGTGAGGAGAATCAGGTTTTCAAGACAAGATTCCTCGAAGTGGGAGGGACAGAGGGCGTGCCATCAGTGTCCATCCCTGTCTTTGAGGAAGGTTCTTCCCAGCCAAAGCCAAAGCCTTTCCAAGGGATTGGGTGGGCAGAGACGAGAGCTCACAGCCCTCTGGATGGGCGGGGAGGGTTCTGGGAGGGCACGCCTGGCTTTCCCTCTTTCCCTCTCGCTGGAGACCCCCTTCCCCCATCATGGCGCCTCATGGATGGGAGGGAACTGGCACCAAGGAGAAGAGAGCCATGGGCCGGGGAACGTTGATGCCAGTGGAGGTAAAGATGACGGGGAATGGGAGGTGCTGTGCTTTCACCCATAGTGCATAGCGACTGGCTCACATGAGGCCCAGAGGAGTGTGTGAGTGTGTGTGTGTGTGTGTGTGTGCGTGCGCGCACACGTGCATGTGGTGTGTGTGTGTATGTTCATAATCCAAGGGAAATAAATCATTGCTCATTATCCCTCCACTACAGAGTAAAAGCAGCCCTTCATTTCTGCACGACAGGCAAACACTTAATCGCTCCCTGGAGAACTGGAGGTTTTGCGAGTTGGATGTTTTTCAGAAAACTGTGATATGCACGATTAAAAAAAAGAAGAAATTCTGCAGCAAAATGAAGCAGACTCCTTGGGCCTTCCCCCAACAGGTGACTGTGGGTTGATGAGAACTGTCACAGAGCCTCAACTGTTTGGGCAATATAGGTATAAGGACTGGATCTGAAGTCCAGTGGGCATGGAACTTTAGGGACCTTAGGGCCACTCTTGGGAATCCTGGTAGGATGTCATATCACATTAGAGACAAAAGCAAGTGCTCTCCTCCTCCGGGGAGACCTCCTGGGTTATAACCTCTCCGCCCCGACCTGACTTTGCTCCACATTTGCTGCACCCTTTCTGTTCCGCTCACAAGGTGTGTGACTGGCACTCTGAATGTGCTCAAGTCTCGGCTGTGTGTGTGGTGGAGGGAGGCTCGCCTGACCCCCTCAGACCAGGTGCGCCCTAACACGGCACACAGGTTACAATTTAATTCCCTTCTTCCCTGCCGTCGGGGGCATTCCAGATGTGGGCCGCTGGATGGGGGAGGAGGTGGCATGATTGGTGTGCAGCAGATACTCTATCTGGGGACTTAGCTCCGTCTTCATTCAGGTCCTCTCTTGGGGAGAAGGGAAGGAAAGGAAACAGGGCCCCAAGCTAGGCAACAATGGGGAGGTGGGTGGGGCCCTTTCCAGCTCCTGACCCTCTCCAGCAGCCCCCAAGGAACCCACATGGCAAGCAGAAAGGGGCGAGGGAGAGAGGCACAGCCGGCTCAGCGCCGCAATCCTGGGGAGCCTTGGGAAGGGAGCCAGCCTCCTCTTATTAAACAGGCAAAGGGGACCAGAGGGAAGGCTGTCTTTAAAACACCGAGCACGTTCGGAGCTCCGTGTGCAGCAAAGGCTTTGGACGGCGACTTTAAGAGAAAAATGACATTCTCCATGACGCGCCTGTGATTTTAATTATAGTCAATTCAATTACCCACTTTGTGGATTAACCACTGCCAATGTTAACTCCAGACTGACTGGCTTCTCCCTGCCGCCTAGAAAGGGCATGCTGGGCAAACGGAACAATACGAGGCCAAAGAGAAACACAGGTGGCCCCCTTAAAAGACACCCGCAGCAGAACATTTAGCCATACAAAACGGAAAACTGCCTGTCAGATTCTGCAACCGGAGCCTCCTTTAGGGCCGGGCGGTTATGCATGGGCCTGTCAGGTGTCTGGGGAGAGGAGAGCTCACAGCGACAGGCGGTGGGGGCCTACTGATCACTCAGAAATGAAGCGTAGCGTCTGAGGGGGTCTTGAAGCCAGGGGTCAGCGCTGTGCAGGATTATGCAACTTCTCTGGGACATGGCACCAGCCATTGCATCATCCCTCACCCAGTGTGACTTGAGTCCCTACTGTGTGCTCAGCAGTGCTAGAGATGCGAGGAGACCAGAGAAACAGTCCTAGTCCTGGACCAGCTGGCCAGGGGACCAAATGCGGTGACCTTTAAAGAACACTATGAGATAACTGAGTACCGGAGGGAAACAGCCGTTCACTTCTGAAGCCCCATAGTAACCCAGCAGGGTCCAGACACACACACACACACACACACACACACACACACACACATGGTGAATGGTCAGAAAAACCCAAAACTGTCAGGACAGGGAAGAGGGTAGGGGATTGCTTCATTTTGTAAGGGGAAGGGGGGGGGAGTCAGATTCATTCAACTCACACCTGAAGAATCAAAAATGGTCTCAGGGAACCCAGGGCACTCGGGAACCCATCTTCCATCCCAACCCCACCCCAACACAGACCTATCTCTCAGGGAGGGGAAGAGGACAAGGATTCCCCGGAATCAGCCCAGCCATAGCGCCCCCAGCAAAGCCCCGAGAGGAAATGAAATGTTCCACTAGGGCCCCCAGTGGCTCTAGGAATCCGGTTCCTTCTGTCACCCCACTTGGCCCTTCCCTTCAGTGACAACCACCAGCACTCCAGGGGCCATCAGACGTCTGAGGGTGTGTGCCAGCCGGCGTTTTGCAGGCTTAGGACACTGCTAATTTACTATAATCCACTTAAGCCTTCAAAGCCAGGGATCCCAGCTCAAACAAGACAGAGAGGACAGAGAAGGCGGCTGGAAACCTTCCTCCCTCCTGGAGAAAGGAGCCCGCACACAGCTGTGTACCCACACTTCCAAAGCGCTCCAGCCTCCCCACCCAACGGCCTCCAATTCTCATCCACGAGGCCCCTTCTGCCCCTCAAATCCCACGCTGACCTCGGACCCATTGACTATTTCTTCTCCATTCTGTTTTCCGTCTTGCCCACTCCACTAGCAGTGTGGAATCCCACAGGACAGGACCGCAGGTCCTCCTGCCCAGGGCACAGGAGAGAGCACCTGATCCCTCTGCCCTGGGCCGCAGAGTCAGAAGACCGCCCTCCACCCTGAGACCCAGCCCGACAGTCTCTCCAGCGCCATGCCCCAGTCTCCCTGTTTGTGAAGGGAGGTGACAGCTTCCTTGCTCTGCCTACCCTCTCGACGGGGTCATTATGAGGAGGGAGTAGGCCTGCGTTGATCAGAGCCCAGGGACCCCTGAGATCACGTCTGCAGATCCCAGTGTGAGCTGCTATGTAGGTAGCAGATCTTGAAGCATCAACAAGATCCTAACACAACTAGGGCCCTCCCTGCAAACTGGCTAATAGGTCATGGAGAGCATGAGGCCTCTCCGGTATTTGTGTTTTCTCTTATATTTTGGATTATTATCAAATGTATGTACTAATTTTAGAAACCATGGGAAGCTTAAGGACCCCATTGGAATATATCCAGTGATTCACAAATCCCACTTTGGGAAACACTTTAAGAGGTCACTCCCATGCTCTCCCTTGACAAACAGAGAGTTATTAGTCACCAGGGCCCCTTTCGATGAGGCTTCCCAGGAATCCAAAGCCAAGCATCCCTGCAGCTGATTTAGAGTAAGAAGGAAGCCTTCCAGGGGTCTGCAGGCACATCCCAATGAGTGAGTCATCTTCATCCTTCCCCCAGAGAAGCCAAGAAATGGAGCCCAAGCTTCCAGAATAGCTGGAGCTGAGACCACCAACCAAACCTTGGCCACTCCCACCCGGGACATCCACGACTTCATTCTCTAGCAAAAGAATCCCAGCGAACACTTCCCCCAGGCAAACACAGATGAAGGGCCTCAATAAATTATCTGGAGACAAAATCTAGACCCCTCTGCCCATTGCTACCTGTTCTTCTTGAAACATCTATCAGAGGAGAGTCTCAGTACCTCATGGGAAATGAACATCCCGAGGGTTGTCAGCAGCCAGGAAGACAACCAGGTGGGACACTCTCACCTTCAAAGGCCACGGCAGGGTGCTCCCTCAGGGCGCATAGCTGCTGCTCACTGCGGGACTCACTGGAGATGTCCTGGGAGCTGCAGAGGTGGGACACCAGCAGGACGAGGCTGGGCAGCAACAGCGAGACAGCCAGGGGTCTCAGAATCACCATGGTGGGCCGCTCGCAGTCCTCGCTCCTGGAGGCAGGCCAAGGAGGAGACCTGCAAAGCAAAGCTCAGTCTCACCAAGTGCTCCCTCCACCGACCATGCCCGCTGCCCTCAAGTTCCTTGTGGTGTTCAGCGGCCCCGCGGGGTTTTTAAAAATAAGTATGCATTGTATTTATGTTACTCAAAGTTTACTCTGCCCTAGTAATGTAAAGTTATAGATCATATCTTGAAAGCTAATTTTCCTTGTAATGGTATTCAGGACAAAACTGACAAATTATAAAGTCTTTTCTATTATGATCCCAAATGGTTTAAAATTAGTTTTAATGATAAAAGTGGTATCTAAGGGATTTTAATAACTGGAACTGGGGCAATGGGTAGCCATTAGTAAAAAGAAAAATTTGGAACCAAGTCCACTTTGGATCTCACAACCTATACAAGGAAAAATTCCAACTGGATAAAAGATTTCAATGTTAAGGAAAAAACCATAATAATACTGGAAAATTTGGGCAGCAGCCTTCATACTTTTGAGTGAAAAGCCATGACTCAAAATCCAAAAGTCATCATAGATTGACACATTTGACTATATTAAAAGCACAAACTTTTGCATGTTCCCTCTTCCCCATCTCCCCCTTCCCAAATCAAGCAGAATCAGAAGGCAAATGGCAAACTGGAAAAAAATATTTGCAATTCATATCACAAAGGACTAATATTCCTAATATATAAAGAACCCCTGGAATCAAGAAGAAACATATCTAGTAGAAAAATGGGTAAGGAATATAAACACAAACAGGGCTTAAAATATGAATGACACTTACTCTTATTCATAAGAGCAACAACAATTAACACTTAGACTGAGACAGCACTGCTCACCTATCAAGGTAATGAGAATCCAAGTTAGACAACACACTGTTTTGGTGAGGCTGTGGGGAAAGAGGCACTGTCGTATATTGCTGTTATGTGCAAAATAGCACAACCCTTGAGGAGGGGAACCTCTAAGTATCTGGCAAAATTGCCCATGCATTTACCCTTCGACCCAGTAACCTAATTCTGGAGGTGTAGGCTTGTGCTCCTCCAAGCAGGGTCCATGGACAAGTGCGGATTCACACATTGCAACGATAGATAGATGCGGAAAGATAGAAAGATAGAGGCAGAAACTTGAGATTCAGTGTTTAAAAACCTTTAGAGCTGGGCATGGTGGCACACGTCTGTAATCCTAGTACTTGGGAGGCTGAGACAGGAGGATCGCAGATTTGAGGCCAGCCTCAGCAACTTAGCAAGGCCCTCAGCAATTTAGCAAGACTCTGTTTCAAAATAAAAAATAAAATAGGACTGGTGGTATAGCTCAGAGGTAGAATGTCCCTGGTTTCAATCCCCAGTACCACACACACAAAAAAAATTTACTTTATAGTAATTTGACAGAATAATTTTTATGTGCATTGAATCTAACAAAAAATTTGAGGCTGGGGGTGTAGCTCAGTGCTAGAGTGTTTGCCTAGCATGTGTGAGGCCCTGGATTTGATCCCCAGCACAGAGGGAGGGAGAGAGAGAGAGAGAGAGAGAGAGAGAGAGAGCGCAAACAAAATATTTGGGCTTGTATTTTGCATGTTGCTTTTCAATTCATTTCTCTAGTAATTTACTTTTATTGAATTTTACATAAGTATCCATCTGCGACAGATTGTAAATTGAAAAATCAAACCTGCTCCTTCACCATAGACAGTTGAGAGGCAAAAATAGACTACAGAGGCACCCGCACATGCGCAGCATGACTTATGTACGAGATTATTCACTGTGGCATTCTCTGAAATAACAGAAGGAAAAAAACCCCCAAATATCTAGAAATAAGAGGCCACTTAAATAAGCTGTGGTGGGTCTCCATAATGGAATACTAGGTAGCTGTAGAAAAGAACACTTTTCTATGAAATGAAAGGTTGGACTAGATCAGGGGTGTCCGACCAGGGATGAGGGGAATCAGAATCACTTCCTGGGGCAGAGACCTGGGCTGGCAGGTGAGGGTGTAAAGGCACTTAAACAGTTAAAGCAAAACTGCTAGCAAGTCTGACTCAGGCCTTTGCTGAAATAACAGAATGTCCTTGGTAAAAACCCCCTGACTCAAACATCTGTTGGGAAAGCAAAACGTCCTTACTCGGGACCCTCCTGACTGAGGTCAAGATGGCCTTCTATAGATTAATGGTTATTGTGGTTACTAGTAATTACTGTAACAGTCTGGAAAGTTAGGGAAAACATCTTCCAATATAGAATGTACAAGGACAGCGAATGTCTAACCAGTCTGTGATGATCAACTGTATCTATAACCAACCATTGTAAAGGTCAGAGAAACCCCACGTGGGACTATCCAATTAGCAAAGGGAAACCGAGGCTCTTTGTTTAAGAATTATAAAAACTGAAGGAAAAACGTGCTCGGGGTCCCCGTACTGAACTGCTGTGTCAGTTTATGTCGGGCACCCAAGCTTAAGCTTGAATAAAGGCTCTTCTGCAGTTGCATACGGCTTGGTCTCCTGGTGGTCTCTCCGGGACAAAGGGTCTGAGCATAACAAGGGCTTCCAGAGGTGACTCTAATGAGCCTCCCCAGTGCCAAAAATCCCTGTGGCTCCTCCCCACTCTGAGACCTTTGCTCCAAACCCTTCCTCTCTCTTCCCTTCCTACTTCCACTACCTGGCTCCAGGTCTGGAAAAATTATAGTAGGATTATTTTCCTTCTAAGTCCCCCTACATGTGTGTGAAATGGAACAGTATAAGCCAGGTGTGGTGGTGCATGCCTGTAATCCCCGTACTTGGGAGGCTGAGACAGGAGGATTGCAGGTTCGAGAACAGCCTCAGCAAATAGTGAGACTCTCAGTAACCTAGTGAGACCCTGTTTCAAAACAAAAAATAAAAAGGACTTTCAGTGTAGCTTGGAGGTAGACTGCCCCTGGGTTCAATTC
>PVJS01010988.1:0-46733 GCA_004027185.1 Glis glis
AACCCGGATCCTCCGGTCTCTGCCTCCCAAAGTACTGGGATTACAAGCGTGCACCACCATGCCTGGCCCAGCTCTAAATTTTAAAATTAAAAATTAAAAAAATGCTATAAAAAATTGTATTCATGGTAAAATTTGGTGTGGACTTTTTGTTTGTATTATTGCATCAACGTTAAATTTCCTTTCTACTAGATTATTATTATATCTGTATACAATGTTTATGTATTATTATTAACCTAATAATAATTATATTATCACTATATTATCACAGGAATTATCACCAGTTGGGTTTCCCAGAAAGTTTATGAGTGACTAAAATTTGTGGGGGAGTGAGGAAGCAAGATTAGGTACAGAGGGGAGCTGTGATGCTTATCATAATAAAGAACTCAGCTCATGGCACAGGGAGCTCTGAAGCTGGGATCACCTAATTGAACTGTCCTGAATTTGGGGCAAGTGGAACAGACATATATATAATCTCACTGCATTGTCAAGTCATTGGGTGTCAGCTGTCTCAGGGGAGAGGCCATGACCTTCATCAAGGTGAGTCTTTCTAACCAAGGACAATTTCCAGAAGGGGACTCTGCTGCAAATTGTTCATTGTCAAAACTCTCAACAGATGGTGCAAATTCATAGTCTGTCTTAAAGGGTGAAGAAAAACATAGGTGTCAGACCATAGTGTCCACTGTGGTTTTGACATCTGCAATTTACTCCAAAATTCTTCACTCAAAGATAATGAGGTAAAAATAGAAATAGAAATAAAAATAAAATAAAAGCAAGAATGCAGAAAAACAGGAGAGAGCTTACATTGGAAAAATTCTTAACATCTGGCCGATTTGGTTAAAGGTCATACTGTTCTCAACCTTTCGGGAGGTTTAATTTTTTTTTAAGTTAAAAATGAACTCCTCAGGTGATTCCAGTACACCATCAGATTGGATGACTGATTGTAGGGTGAGGTCGTCTTCAGAATTCATTCCAGGTCTAGCATAGTGGGATCTGTGACAATATTGGATGGGTCATGGTGCATTTTCTCTGGGCTCTTGAAGCCACAGAACCGCTGCATACTTCCTAAATGATTTCCCAAACTTTGGTGAATCATAGTAATTGAATTGGTTTGAGGGATTGTGACACCAAACTGAGATTCACCAAGCTGTTCTTTTTTCTATTTTGATGACCAACAGTGAGAAAAAATTTGTATTAAAGATTAGTTATTCCACATTTATGGAAAAACAGAGAAGCTGAGAATATATTTATGTATAAATTTAGAATAAAATCATTGGATCTTTCAGTTAATAAAATTGTGTTTTGATATATACATAAAAATAAAATGCTGTTGTCTTTACTGAAAGTCAAAGGAAAATATGGCAGCCTCAGATAGTTCTCTCTACTTGTGAAATCTTCCCTAGGATACTTGTTTTCTATGAAATAGTTTTCAAAATCTTCTTTAATTCTAAAATAAGATTTTAAATGAACAATATTTACTTTTTTTATATCAAGAACCCTCGTCTCACTGGGCTAGAATAT
Source organism: Glis glis (assembly GCA_004027185.1). Taxonomy (NCBI): domain Eukaryota; kingdom Metazoa; phylum Chordata; class Mammalia; order Rodentia; family Gliridae; genus Glis; species Glis glis. The sequence continues at coordinate 1,519 of PVJS01010988.1, forward strand.
TGGTCCCTAGCACCCTGTTTTGGATTTTATGATGGTCATGTCTTCCGACTCTGTTCTTAATGTTAATTGAGAAGTATCAATTCAAGGGCACGTTTTATAACAGTATGGAAGATTTTCGAACTCCTTTCTGATAGAGATCATGGTGAATGCATTTAACAAACATTTTTGAACATAGGCCCTGGAGCCAGTCTGCCTGGATCTGCATTCTAGTTCCAACACAGCTGTGTGTCCTTTGGAAAATTACTTTGAGGCTTTTCTTCTTTTTCCCCATCTAGAAAATACAGTATCTATGTTATAGAATTAAGAGTCAATAGTACCTTTGTAAAGAGTTGCTTTGAATATTAAATGAGTTAAAATATGTAGAACATGTAACATGTAGTAAACACTTAATAAACATTAGGCATTATTATTATCATCATTGTTAGGCATCTAATCTACACTCTGTATTAGAATCACACTTTAATTTTATTATTGTGAAAATGATAATGCAGGTTAAGTAAAACTTAAGCTGAAATCATCAAGGTCACCTACCTAATAAGTAGAAGAGCTAGAATTCAAACTTCAATCCCAGTTCTCTTTCCATTGCTGAAGACTCATGAGCAAATGAATTCTAATGTGCTCCTTGTGTCATCCTCCATGGACCAACAATCAATTACTATTTAGTAATGAAGTGGGCCCAGCCATCTCCAGTGTGTTTCTCCATGTAATTCTGCATGCCACAGATATGAGCATCTGATTACTTTGTTTTCTATTAGATTATAAATTACTGAGAGCACAGTCTATTACTCATATTTGAATACCATTTAATGTCTAATTCAATACTTTGAAAATAGCAGTTGTTCAGGTATTACCTGTCAAAAAAGTTCCTGAAAATTGAACTGAGAATCAATAAATGTGATAACATCAAATTAAAAAGCTTCACAGAAAAGGAAACAATCAGAGCATGAGGAGAGAGCCTACAGAATGGGAGAAGATCTTGTCCGGCTACTTCTCTGATAGAAGACTAATTTCTGGAATAGATAAAGAACTCAAAAAAATTAACACCAAAACAAACTCTAATTAAAAATGGGCAATTGACCTGAATAAAACTTCTCAAAATAAGAAATGCAAATGGCCAAGAAATGCATGAAAAAATATTCATCATCATTAGCTATCAGAGAACTGCAAATCAAAACTACACTGAGATTCTGTCTAACCCCAGTTACAATGGCAATCATCAAGAGTACAAACAATAACAAATGTTGGTGAGGATGTGGTGGAAATGGAACATCTATACACTGTTGGTGGGACTGCAAAATTAGTACAATCACTATGGAAATTGATATGGAGTTTCTTTGAAAGACTAGGAATAGAACCATCATATGACCCATCTATACCACTCCTTAATATCTCTCCAGAAGAGTTAAAGTTGGAATACTATAGTAGTACATGCATACCCATGTTTATAGCAGCACAATTCACAATAGCCAAATTATGGAACCAACCTAGATGTTCTTCAACAGATGAATGGATAAAGAAAATGTGGTATATACACAGAATGGAGTTCCATAAGCCATAAAGAAGAACAAAATTATGTCATTTGCAGGAAAATGGGTGGAACTAGAGAGGATCATGCTAAGTGGGATCAGCCAGACTCAGAAAATCCAGGGCCACGTGTGTTTCTCACATATGTAGAAGCTAGAGAGAAAGTAGGAGAGGAAAAGGAACACATGAAAATGAAGAGAGAGGCCAGTAGAAGAGTGGAAAGGAATTGGGGGAGGAAAAAGGGGAGGGAAAAATGAAACAGTTCAAATAATGTTATGTTTGTATATGAATGTATAATTATCAATCTCACTAGCATGCACAGGGAGGGAGGAGAGTGAGGGGGGCATGGTGGGGGAGGGAAACACTAAGAGATGTTGTGTGCATATATTAAGGTATCACTTTGAATCTCACTATTATGTATAACTACAACACATCAATAAAATTGAAAAATAAAAAAAATTCCTGAATTATCTTTGCTAAAATTTTTATTGGGATTTCTTATATATGTTTATGACTTGAGTTGTCTGTAGTTTTACTTTCTTGCAATGTCCTTGATGAATTTGTTACTAATTTTTTATGGAGGTATCACTAACAATCTCAATAGTATTAGAAGAAGGAAGAGAGGGATAGTGGGAATAGGGTTAGGAGGGAACCACACCACGAGATGGTCTGTGCAGAAATGAATGTATCACTATTGTGTCTAATCATATTACACCAATAAAATTCCAGAAAGTGTTCCTGAACAAAAGTATTATTGATTTTCAATAGATGGTTGATGCTTACATTTTGGGTTTACATGTCTCTATTCCAGCATTTAGTAGGGATACACTAGACAAGATTCAAGTTTCCCACAGAGCATTACACAATTTGAACTTTGCTTCTTTCAGCATTGAAACAGTGGTTCTTTGACTCCACTATGGTTTTGTGCAAAACAAACTCTATGCTCTGCTCATTAATAGATTATTACAAAATAATGTGGCCAGAACTGGTGATAACTTCATGATTCATAACTAGACCTTTCTATTTGACCTTAGAGTTTTATGTTGTTATTACCTCTATATGAATTCATTGCCATTTAGATGATAGTCAGCTTCTGCTATTTCTTTGGATTTAATTTACCTTATCTGTGACACACAAGAGGTTATATTAGATGACATCTAAAATATGGCTCTGTAAATTATTGCTCTTCATAAGAGAACTTCATAATATAAACTGGTTTATTTCCATACCAACCAAGATTGTCTCCTTTTAGAGTAGCAAATTAGATTGGTATCACTTTGGTCTGATTATATCAGTTCTGCTGATTTTGTTTTGAGAAGCACTGTCAGTATTCTGAATCTATAACCACCCTACTGTGCAGTAGAATACCAGTTTATTCCTCCTGTCACATTGTAACTTTGAGTTCATTGACCAAGCTCTCCCTATAGTCTTTTCCCTCTACTTTCTCCAGACTCTAAGAAGCACCACTCTCCTCATTACTTCTAAGATAGTGACTATTTTAGATTCCAAATATGGTTGAGATTATGCAGTATTTGTCTTTCTGAACCTTGTGCATTTCAGTTAACACAGTGTCATCCAGATCATCCATCATTATGTTGTCACAAATGACAGGATCTCATTTTTTTTGTGTGTGGTACTGCTGGGGATTGAAACCAGTGGCATTCTACCTCTGAGCTACATCCTCAGCACTTTTCTTTTTGAACCAGAGTTTCTCTAGGTTACTGAGACTCTTACTACATTGCTGAGGCTGTCCTTGAATCTGCTATCATCCTGTCTCAGCCTTCCAAATACTGGGATTAAGGCATGCACCACCACACCTGCCATGGATCTCATATTTTTATAGTTGAATAGTATTCCATTGTGTGTACACACACACACACACACACACACACACACACACACACACACCATAATTTCTTTATCTGTTCATCTGTTGAATGACACTTAGGTTGATTCCATATCTTGTGTATTGCAAATAGTGCCGCAATGAACATGAGAGTTCAGATGTTTTCAACGCTAATTTCATTTCCTTTCGATTCTGTTGTCATCTCACTTCCTTTCCAGTAATGAGATTACAGGGCCATATAGTAGTTTCAATTTTTTTTTGGAAAAACCTCCATACTATTTCCCATAATGGCTACACTAATTTACATTCCCACCCACAGAGTGTAAGAGTTCCTTTTTCTCTACATCCTTGTCAGCTTTGGTTTCCTTTACCTTTTTGACAGTAACCATTCTTACTAGGGTGAGGTGATATATCACTGTGGTTCTGATTTGAATTTCTCTGCTGACTAGTGACATTGAGCATCATGTTTTAAATTCATTTTGAGTTGATGTTTGTAAATGGGGGAGAGAAAGGGGTCTAATTTCATTATTCTCCATATGAATATCCAGTTTTCCCCAGTACCATTTAATGAAGAGACTGTCTTTTCCCCAATGTGACTGGTCGGTTTAAATTTTCTGTATCTTCTTGATTCAATTTAGAAAGGTTGTATGTGTCTAGAAATTTGTCAATTTCTTCTAGGTTTTCAATTTTGTTGTAGTATAGTTTTTCAGAGTAGTTTCTGACAATCTACTGGATTTCTGCACTGTCTGGTAATATCACCTTTTTCATCCCTTATTTTAGTAATTTGGTTTGATTACCTCTTTCTTTTGGTTAGTTTGGCTAATGGTTTACCTATCTTTTTTATTTTTTCAAGAAACCAACCTTTGATTTAGTTGATTTTTTTCATTGATTTCTGCTCTGATTTTAATGATTTCCTGTCTTGTACTGGCTTTGAGATTAAACTGTTGCTGCTTTCCAAGGACTTTGAGGTGTGTTATTAGGTTATTTATTTGGTGATTTTCTGTTCTTCTTATGTGAGCACTCAGTGTTATGAAGTGTCATCTTAATACTGCCTTCAAAGTGTCCCAGAGATTTTGATATATTGTGTCTCTATTTTCATTTGTTTCTAGGAATTTATTTCTCCTCTTATTTCTTTTATGACCCATTCCTCATTCAGCAGTGTGGTGTTCAGTCTCCATGTGTTTATGAGGTTTCTGTGGGTCTTCTTATAGCTGATTTCTAGTTTCATTCCATGATGGTCTGAAAAGATGCAGGGGGTTATGTCATATTTTTTAATTTGCTAGTGCTTGCTTTGTGGCTGAGGATATGGTCTATTTTGGAGAAGGTCCCATAAGCAGCTGAAAATAATGTGTATTCAGCTGTAGTTGGATGGAATATTCTTTATGTGTCTGGTAGGTCCATTTGGTTTATGATGTTCCTTATGTCTGAGGCATCTTTACTGATCTTTTGCTTAGAAGATTGGTCTAGAGGTGTGAGAGGAATGTTGAAGTGTCCCAATATTGTTGTATTGGGATCTATGTGAAACTTAATGTCACAAAGAGTTTGTTTTAAAAAAGTAGTTGCACCTATGTTCAGAGCATAAATGTTGACTATCATTACATCATCTTATTGGATTGTTACTCTTACCAGTAAAAAATGACCTGCTTTGTCTCTTCTGATAAGTTTAGCCTTGAAGTCTATTTTTTTCTGATATGAGAGGTGCTACCCCTGCTTGTCTTCAAGTTCCATTAGCAGGGATTACCTTGCTCCACCCCTTCACCTTTAGTTTATGAGTATCTTTACCTATAAGGTGCATTTCTTGCAGGCAGCATATAGATGGATTATGATTTTTAATCCATTTTGCCACCTTATGTCTTTTGATTGGGGAGTTGAGACCATTGACATTCAGCATTATTATTGAGAGATGATTTTTAATTTCTAACATTTTGAGTAGTAACTTCTGTTTGAGGTAGTGTTTGTTCTTCTTTGGTAGTTGTTCATTTGATGGAAATCATCCTTTTTCTGGTTCTTGCATTTATTTTTTATTTTTTCTTTGTAATTTATCTCTGAGTATTTTCTCTAGTTTGAAAGACATAAATTCTTTCAGCTTCCATTTGTCATAGAAGATTTTTGTTTCCATGTCAGATTTGAAAGATATCTTTGCTGGGTAGAGTAATCTTGACTGGAAGTTGTTTTCTTTCATAGTTTAAAATATGTTGCTCCAGGCCCTTCTGGCTTTCATGTTGTGTTTTGACAAGTCTTGCAGTGATTCTTATTGTTTTTCCTCTGAATGTTATTTGGTCTTTTATTCTCATTGCATTTAAGATTCTCTCTCTGGCCTCTAAGTTAGTCAATTTGATTATTATGTGGCATAGTGAACATTTTCTCTGATCTTGTCTAATGGGGGTTCTATATGTTTCCTGTACCTGTGTATCAACCTTGCTTTCTGTGTTTGGGAAGTTCTCTGATATTATTTCTCTGGAAAGATTTTTGATTCCTTTGGTTTTGGCTTCTAGAACCCTCCTCTATGCCTATTATTCTTGGGTTTGCTCTTTTAAAGTTATCCCATATCTCTTGGATGTCCAGCTCATGCTGTTGAATTGTTTTTTCTAAGTTATATACTATATATTCATTTTGGGGGTGGTCATTTTCTAAGGGTGAGATTCTGTTTTCCATGTGGTCTAGTCTACCATTGATGGTTTGTGTTGATGTTTTTGTTTCATTTATTGCATTCTTCACTTCCTTCAGAGCTTTTTTTGATTTCTGTTCAGGGTATCAGATTCTTTGTTGATTTGAACTTTCATTTATTTCAGGTTCTCTCTGAACTCTTTTCTGAAATCCTTTATCATTTCTAATATTAAACTTCTGAACTCTCCTTCTGGCGTAATCTACAACTCTGACTTGGTGGGTTCTGTTGTGGAATTGTGGGGACTCATTGTTTCCTTGCTGTTCTTCTTTCTCATGATTTCAGGTTTCTTGTTTATATATTTATTGCTTTTGATGACTCTCTCTCACTCTGTGGATTTCTTATGTCTAATCCCTCTCCCCATTTTAGACTCTTATTCTGGAGATTAATATTTATCTCAAGGTATGCCTTAAAAGTGAATAGCCTTTTCTGTGTGGGTATTTGAAGCTTTCTGTTGAGTATTTATCACCCTCTAATGATGACTTTGAGGTCTGTGCCCTATATAACTGCTCTGTTGTTCTGCCTTTAGATCGCCAGTTCTGAGTTGCAATTACTCTAGGACTGTATGTGCCCACTGCAATAGTGACATCGATGAGTTCCAGGTATTAAAGACAGGGAACCTGTCTGTTACTTCCATAATAGAGAGTAGTTTCTGAGGTGTGGGCAGAGCAGTTTGTGTCCTGTGCATTTTTAAACTTCTATCTGTAGGGTGCTGGGTGCTTCTGTCTGTCAGCTGTTATTGGTTTGTCCTTAGGGTCTGCCAATCCTTCTTGTTAGTTCACCTTTCTGGTTTAGCCTTAGCAGTAGCATTTTAGAGGAGTCAGCTGATACATACAAGGGCAAATTGTATTCTAATCAATGTTGAAGGGTGAGTGGGGAAGAAGGGAATAGAGTGATGGATGCAAGAATAGGGTAAAGTAGAAAATAGAATCAAGTAGAATAAGAGTTTGAGTGTGGTTAGGTAATGTATAGCAAAGAATAAAGATAATGAAAATAAAGGAAGATTCTAGTAGACTGTGTAGAATATTTAAATATAGTGATAGAAAATGGGTATAATACAAGGAACTGGCAAACAGTTTCACTAGAAGTCAGACAAACAAAACAGAACACAGAAATCTCTCCCGTGTATACACAAAAGAGAAGAGGAAAAGAGAAAGAGAAAAAATAAACAGGAACTTTAAGAATTTCTTAACTGAGAATGAGTAAAATTTCCTTGTTGAAAAAGAGCTGATTCTCCTTGTGGCTTTGGATATTTCCTTGCTGTTTTTTTTTTTTTCTCTTCTTGGTTTGAGGCTTGCTTTGAAGAGATGTGAAGGCTGCTCCAAAGTTCTGGCTCAAGCCCGCTCCCCTGCCCACTCTGTTTCCTTCTTTGCTAAGGAGGAAGATTGGGGTGGAGGTGCAGGGAGGGGATGGCTCCGACTGCTGGCTGCTTGGAGGAGGCTCTTCTCAGCTGGGGGTTGTGGTTGTGGCCCAGGGTGCTCACCCAGCATTCACTAGGGTTCTAGGCTCAATCCCTGTGCAGCAAAAGAAAAAATAAAAGGAAGGAAGGAGAGAGGGAAGAAGAAACAAAACACAGAAAAGGGTAAAAAAAAAACCTAAAAATATGTAAGTACAGAGCAGCAGCAAAAACAAAGAAACATACAGAATAAAAAGGCTAAGAGAAAAGAAAAAAATAGAACAATAAAAAACTCTCACACTTGGTCTCTGCAGCCCTCTTGGGTCTTTGTGGATGCTTTCAGCTGATTAAGGTCCACTTATTCAGCATGTTCCTGAGCACGTTCCAAGCGTTCTCACTTGCTCAGAAGCCTGTAAGAGACATCAGTCTGCAGCCCCAATGCTATGGTCTTCTGCAGCAAGACCCTTCCCCAGTGTATCTCTCTGCATGGTCACCGAGTACCATGCAAGTTTGGAGACTCTGTGCTCTCCACAGGAAGGCTGGGTTGGTCTGCAGCTTCCAGGCCTGGCGTTTTCCTCAGTGTTCATGTGCGGCATGCAGCCATGGTCTGTGAGAATTCCCACTCCCCTTTTTATGGTCTCTTTTCAGTTACCCCCCAAGGAGTCCGCACTCACCTCCCTGGGGTTCGTGCACTCACCTCTGCTGCAAGTCGTGCAGTGGGATGGGGTAGGGAGGGACGAAGTCATGGATTTGGTCATTTGGTCATCCTTGTCTGTTCTGTCCTCATAGGACCGTGCAGTTCTGTGGCTGGTGTCTTTAGTGTCCATGGAGTAAGTCTCAGGTTGCTGGATATAAGATCTTCCTGGGTTTCTAATGTTCCCACCAGTCTGCAGTGCGTGCTATTGTTCTCCATCTCTGCTTGTTGGGGGATTTGTTGTTTCTTTTTCCTTTTTCCACCTGGATGTTTAAAAGTGGTCTTGTAGATATTATTTAGTTTTTCTGTCTTTAGTTCCCACCTCCATGAAGGTAGTCTGGGATGTGGGATATTGTTGAATTCAGAGTTCCCAAGACAAGATAGAGACAGGCTCACCTAAGGGTCCTTACTCTGTCACCATCTTCCTCCCTATTTGGCATATAGACTCTTAAGATCCATGCTTTTAATTATACCACTTTCTTCTTATTTCCCTACTCATTTCTCTCTCCCCACACCTCTCTTCTTCTTCTTTTCCTCCTTCCTTCTTTCTATTCCCACTTCCTTCTCTCCTTCCCATCCTCTCCTTTCCCTCTTCTCTTTCCTTTCTTTCTTTTTTCCTTCATTCCCAGAGAATTTACTGAAAACCCATTGATAATTGTTGTGCTCAATACTTATGATTCAAACTTTAAATAAGGTCTAGTCCTTGTTCTCAGGTAGCTCCAGCCCAGTAGGGCAGACACTTAAAAGAACAGATATTAGTTGTAAAAATAAGTGGGTAAGTACAACAATATGAAAAACAACAGTGCATCCTGGTAGAGTTAGGATTTAGGGTTAGGAAACACCTCAAATGAGGTGATTGGTGGTAGGGACTAGTCAGATAAGGATGGGTCATAGTAAGGGAAGTCCATGCTGGTGGGCATGTCCATGAAGGCAAAGCAGGGTGGCACTTGCATGAGGTCAGGAGCAAGCAGTGTGTGAAGCTATAGCCTTAAGTAAAGCAGAGGTATTGGGGAAGACCACTCCAGAGAGTAGGAGAGGTGAGATCATAGAGGGGTCTCATATCATGCAAAGTAGCTGGGACTTTATGTTGTGGGTAAGGACAAACCACTGACATTTTAAACTCTATGGTAGCAGAGGCATAATCTTTTAAGGAGTGATGAGTTCCCTTTGATTCAACTACCTTAACTTACCTGATCCCCAAATGTGACTAAAATCATGGTTTATAATAGTATAAGAGAGGGATGCTAATTGATTACCCATAAAGATGTTGAACTTCCGCCTCACATTTTACATTAATTAATGTTAATAAATGACTATTAATATAAGTAAGTATTAATAATAGGAATGTAATGCTTTAAGGAAATCTGTTTTTCATAGAGGAAAATTTGCAAATCAGATAATTAGGAATGAAGTATTGATCATATTTAAATTATTTTTTCTTTGAAAATCAAAGACTTCCTTTTATGTAGGGAGCTCCTCTTCAGCATTTTAAAGTATTTTTTTACACCAAGATGATCAGGAAAATTAAATTATATAAAAATGAAGTGTACATGTCTAAAACACTATGAAGGATGCTTATAGGATATGAAAGAAAGTAATTTCTATTTTGGAGAAGTCTACACTCTAAGGATAAATAGTCTCTATCCATGCAATAGTATGAGCTGTTCACACCAACAGGGTATCTGTTGTCCTAGTATCACATATCCATTTTAATTTTTCCTGGTTATTTGTATATGTCTTTTTTTTCCCTCTAGACAGAATTGAAAAATAGTGAATGACAAAACAGAAGGTTTCTCATTTGTTAACTTTCCCTTTAGGGCATTCCTTAATTTACTAGTATTAATTGGAATTTCTATCTTCATCTTTTCTCAGAGAAACTGCTATTGCAAAAAGAATGTGTTTTCACCAGAAAATTCTTTTTGGGTAATGGAAGCTAGATTATTCTTGGACACAAAACTGGCCAAGGCATTAAGGCAGAGTAGGAATAGTCAACATATACAATTTATTCAGCATTGTAACATCTACAACATCCAACGACTGGCTAGGGTTTGACATCTGATTGGGTTTACATCAGATAGGCTTTATACACACACACACACACACACACACACACACACACACACACACCTCTTTTACTGAACTTTTTGAGTGTCATGACTGCCCTTTAGAACCTGGAAAAGAACATGCGGTACATTAAACAAAAAAATGCCTGTCCAAACAAATTTGAAAGGTCAACTCTCAACCTATCAAGTTGAGGTTCTTGCCCTACACTTGCTTCTCTTAGGCTAACACTCACATGGTTTGAGGGAAAACATGCCCTTTAGAAAACAGAGGAGACTGTTATGATTTGGGTTTGTCTAACATCTTGTAGTTCCCTGGGTTTCATTAAACCTTCCCAAAGAGTTTTGTCAAGTGTTGGTCTCCTCACTTAAAAATGCCCCACATATTTTAATCCATGTGTTTCATATTCATTTAGACATCTCATCAAGCTAGAGTTGGGTAAGAATCACTTAGTGTCCAAAAAGACCTTTCCTACCAGTTTTTGGTTCTTAGAAAGTTACACTTTGCCAAATGTAAATGAATTCCAGACCCTTTCTTTTCAAAGGGGCTTTACAAAGTGGAAAAATCTCCACATCCCTGTCCTTATTATAGAGGTATTCAGGAATGGTAGTCGTTTTCAAAGTGTGGTCTCTTAAAAACTGAATCCTCACAGGGGTTGTAAAACATGCCTGTTTGTGGACCCCAATGTAGATCTACTAAGTTTGTAAATCCTTTCTTGTTTTATATAGTGTGATCCTTTTGACGGTATAAATAGGCACTAAGTAGGAGTCATTATTAGCCAAATGCCTTCTAGACAACTCAATTTGATATCCAAATGGCATTTGGAATGTGCCATGTCTAAAACTAAAGTTGCTGAAAAGTGTGCCTTTTCTCAGTGCAGGGTACCACATTACCCAAGCCAGAAACCCCAGAAGTCACTTGATCCCCACTCCGATTCGGTCTGTTTGTCTTGTAGATTTTACCTCTTCAACATCATTCTGCTAATTCCCTCAGTCCCATGCCCCCACTGTGCTGGCTGTTCAGATCCACAGTATCCCCTCCACCTTGGCCCAAATTGCTGCAATCTCCTCCTGCCTTTACCTGCAGCCCTCCAAGTTCTCCAGAGACTAATCCATCCTCTACACTCTGATCTTTCTTAAAATATATACCTGATGATGCCACTGCCTGGGCTCAAGCTGTGTTTACTTATTAATGTCTAGGATATAGTGAAATTTTTTACTTTAATACCCACAGCCCTCCCAATTGCTCTTTTCCTACCTCTGCGGCTTACCTCTCAGTACCGTCCCACCTAAACCTTTTGCCCTAGCCACACATATAGTGTTCTCTAAATTTGTTTGTGTTGTTCTATGCTTTCATGTTCCTTTTCTGGGGGAGGGGGATTACTGTGGCTAAAACCCAAGTGTTTTCTACCTCCAAGCCATACTCACAGCCCTTTTTATTTTTCACTTTGAAACAGGGTCTTGCTAAGTTGCTGAGGGTCTCACTAAGTTACTGAGGCTAGCCTTGGACCTATGATCTTCCTGTCTCAGCCTCCCAAGTACTGGGATTACAAGCATGTGCCACCATACCCAGCTGCCTCCATGCTCTTACCCATGCAGTTATCTTCTTTCATTCCATCCCTTGCCTGCATCATCCTCTTCTGGCATCTTCTAACTCGTGGTTTCCTTAGGAATCAGCTTTAACGTCACCTCTTATGTCTTCCCCTGATTTATCGATCTTATTTAATTGGCACTATGCTTAATGGAGTGTAGTAAGTGCTTAGCGCAGTGTAATAAATAATAAAATTCTTCATCTCTTTCTTTCTTGGAAGAGGTCAAGCAGAGTTTACCACACTGCAGTTATTTATAAAACTTGGTTTGAAACTCAGTTCTTTATGCATTTATTCCAGATCCTTCTTAATTTATAAAAGTAGTTGATCTTTGGAATGCTCATCAGATACATTTTGTATTTAGAGGGAGGTGTCAAGGCTTTCTGGAGTGATGTGAATAATGTTCTGTATCTTGATCTGGGTGGTGTTTCACAAATATCTACATATGTAAAAATTCATTCTTTTCTGTTCTTCATGTAGCTATAAGTCATACTTGATTTTTTTAAAATAGGCTGAAGGAGGAGCTCAGTGGTAGAATGTGTGCTTAGCATGCACAAGGGTCTGGGTTCCCAGCAAAACACACACACACACACACACACACACACACACAAACACACACACACACACACTAAAAAAGAATAAAAGTAGTTGACCTTTTCCTTTTAACTATAAAATTTATTTTAAGACCATTTCGTGAATGTTCTTTTTTGCCGGCACCTTGCCTGTAGAGCACAACTTTAAGTGCCATATGCAAGACACATTTAGCTTCCTGTGGAAATGGCTTTTCAGATCTTCCCTTCTCAGTAGGTAACAACATAGCAAAATAGGTTTAACTAGAGAAGTAGTTTAATTCTTGTTTTACTTATATTTCTATTGCCTCCTCCATCTTCCCCAAAAACAAACATTTATTTAATTGTGCTATGTTTTAATCTCCTAGCTACTGAGGTGGTATTCTTTTTAGTTTTTCACAGTTACCAAAACTAGACCAGTAGAATAGTAGAAGGGGTTTGGAGAGAGTGAGGTGGGGAGGGGGAAAAGGCTTGCTGAAAGAACAGTTCAAATAATGCTTTGTCCACCTATGACATTATCACTTCCAACCTCACCAGCCTGTACGGGGGTGGGGAGTAGGGTGGGATTGGAGGGAAACACACCAAGTGCTGTGTGCATGTATGTTTGAATCACATGGAACCTCACTGTGTGTACAATTACAGTGCACCAATACAAGATATTCTTTAAAAAAGAAGAGAAAAAAAGAGTAACCGTGGAAACTGGATAAAGGCAGAAAGAGCAGTTTGAAACTACTGCACTGGTCCAGACAAGAGATTCGGCTCCTTCAGCTTGTGTGTGTGGTGGGAATAAAGTGATAAGTTGGGAATGAAGTGAATGAACTATAAAAAAGAGAAGTAAACCAGTGTTTCCTGATTTTCCACTTGAGGTCATAAATCCTTGAATTTGTCACTGTATTACATGATGAGTAAACTCTTAATCCTGAGAGTCTATGATTCCACTGGGAGTGGTCTCATTTGAAAAGGCATTATTGGTAAGAGTTGCATCCATTCTTGGATACTTCTTCTAAAGGAGCTTATCTTTAAAAGTAGATTCATCAATATAAACTGTTTTGTTTACTGTTATTCCTCCAGCAGCCGAAAGAGTCCCCAACCCACAGTCAATGCTTAAAAATAGTAAAAGTAATATTGATGAATATTTAAATGAGAGATAGAGGCCGGACGTGGTGGTGCACGCTTGTAATCCCAGTACTTTGGGAGGCGGAGACCGGAGGATCCGGGTTCGCGGCCAACCTCAGCGCGCATATGCGCGCGCGTGATCTCTCTCTCTCTCTCTCTCTCTCTCTTTCTCTCTCCTCTCTGTCTCTCTCTCTCTCTACCTAGTGAGGTCCTCCGCAACTTCGTGAGACCCGGTTTCAAAAATAAAGTATAAAAAAATAGGGCCGGGGGCGTAGCGCGGAGGTAGAACGCCCCTGGGTTCAATCCCCGGTACCGAAAAAAAAAAAAGAGATAGAAACACTGCAAAAGTATTTACTCATGTGCTCCTAGATCTGGCAGGAATCACAAATTAGCCTCCATTGTTTAATTTTATCATTAGTCTTCGAGACAATTAGATATTTAGAAAATCTAATTTTAACTTGTGTAAAGGGCCTTAGTTTCCAACTTTACCATCTTAATAAATCCATGGCATGAAGAAACATCTGGTGATTGCCTTTTTCTATTTCAGTCAAAAATTTAAAAATAATTTGTTTGTAAGTGGGAGATTTTATGAATTCTTAAATTTGAATGTTTAAAAATATGTTTAAAGGAAAAGGAAGTGAAAGAGGTAGTTAAATTTATCCCTCATCCCTAGTCATTACAGACTTCGGCATGGATATAACCCATTGCACTGGGTTAAGTGGTTCTAGGGAGACAGGAAGGTCAGCTGACGTAGAGAGAGCAGATAATGGAAACTTCTGAAGAGAGATCACCTTTCATCAATCACTGCCTTTCTGCAAAAAAATTTCTCTTAAAGCCTCACTCCATTTTTGCAACATATCTTGACATATTTTGCCCTCTCCCATCCCCAGTCTCCTCTGAGAATTAAAAGCAGCACTTTGGGAAGATTTAAAGAAATTGGTTGAATCAATGCAAATAAACTTAAAAAGCACTCAAGAAAATCAGGTTCATAAGGAGAAGAACATAAATTAAGTTTAGGATAAAAAAATTAAAGTCTTGATTCTGAGATAGTTTCATTGGGTATATTGAAGTACTTTTTTTCTGTATGTTAGAATGTGTTTTGGTAGGCATGAACAGTAAAAGAACTTGAAAAGTAAAATTTTTGTTAGAAGGACTAAGGACTTCTATACAAGATCTAACCATTTTTTCTTAAAATTGGCCCCTTATTAAATCTGCGCAGTTGTGAAGAACAAGGACTAGAAATGCGTATAAAGAAAGAGGTTAAAGTTGCTTTAAAAAATTCCCACTACAAAGAAGGAAACAAAACAAAATCTCTGAGGAGAAATAAGAGTGAAGTTCTCAAAATAACTTGTTAATCCTTTCTCATCATGAGTTATCTAAAGATATTAACAGTTGTGACCTCTTTGTTGTGGTGTATGTGTAGAAAGAAGTATAGGCTTTAAAAAAAAAAACTCTTCTTGGGAGGCAGGAATCACGCTCATGTTTCCAGTCAGAGCAGCTTATCGAACAGCAGTTCTGGAATCAGCTCATTTGTTATGGTGTTGTGACGAAATTCAGTATTCAAAGTTTGGATGCGCTTGAAGGAAATACTATTTTCACTTTGTTGTAACCCATGAACATGATTTTGGTGTTACAATAAAATACGAAGGTAGTTTCTTTAGACACGTCCTGTTAGTTTCTTTATTCAATAGCTACATTAGATATAGGTAAAGCAATCCAATTGTAAATCTCAACTAGATTTTTCTGAAATATAAAATTCATTGATCACAGCACAGCTGTATTTCAGGAAGGTAAAAGGAAATGTTTTGTTGTTATTGTAACATTAGAACAAATGCTGGCTTGACTGGGGAATCAGAAGTAAAATCTAGGACTAGAATCCAGGCTTTTTTCAAATAACCTTGAGACTTTGAGATTTTATTTAATTTTTTTATGCTCTAGTCAAGTAGGAACAATAAAATAGGAATGATGGGATCATCCCTACTTTATTTTCAGTACTATTGTACTGAAAATAAGAATGTAGTAGAACCTGTAGGTAGTCTTTGAAAAAATTAAAACATTATACAAATCTGAGATGGTGGTATTATTAAATATTTTGGCCAATGCTAATAATAATTTTAAATAAACACATCATTTATATTTTCAGCCCCACTTATGTTTGTTAGGATTATGGATACAAAGATTACATAGTGTTGGCAAATTATAGCTATTTCTTAGAGCTGTATTTCTCAAAGACAACTGTTTCTGAAAGGAATGTAGAAAGTTATTTCCATACTATAGAAAATATATTTTTCCACAAAAAATAAGAATGTATTTGTTGGGTTTATAATCAATATATTCTGATTAAAATCAGGCTAGCCTTCTCTTTTTCAAAAAATGCCAAAGAAGCAGCTACTGTTTCCTTGCCATTTTTTAAATTTTGCAGTTGGGTTTCCCCAGATCTGTGTTGGATTATGTGGAGAAATATTAAAAAATTAGGAAACGTGTTGCTTATATTGAGAGGGTTTACAACCTTGTAGGATAAAATAAGCATATATGCAGCATCCTATTAAACAATTTTCTCACTATAATTAACTAGTTTTCATATTCACCAAAAGAATTCTTACCAAGACTAAGGATCTAGCTATTAAAATCCCTTTGACTTGGTTTCCCAGTTAGACTGTTCAACACAAATGATACCCCCTTAGTGTTCTGACTTTTTATTGATCAATAACTTTATTATTGATTGATACTTCTTTGTTTCACATTTAAAATAGTTGTTTTAAGTACCTATATTAGGATACTATAAAATATTACATTTTAAAATGTGATTACCTTTTCTTGAATATAGTTTGAACTAGGTTAAACATTTTATCTCCATGATTGTAATCTCTTAAAGGGAAGAAACCATGTATTTTACTTTCTTGTATGCCCCAAGCATTATGTCTTGTGCATAAAATGATACCACTTTTTTCCCCTCAAAAGCTAAAGGCCTTAATATGAGTTACCATACACTTATATAAATTTAACAATTGTATGTGAAATTAAATGACTCTTTTAATTGAACAAAGAAAAACTAAAACTTAAATGCTAAGATTACAAGGTCCAAATGAAGTAAAGAATTTCAAACTTTTACCTAATCAAATGAAATGAGTTATTTTCAAGTTTACTGAAATAATATTAGATTTTCCTTGCACCCTCACAGCTGAAATTATGTTAATTATGAAAGAATAAACATGTATATAAGAATATGGCCTTATTTCTTTTTAGTATTTAAAATTTGTTATTTTAAAATATTGGCCAAGAATTTCTATTAACTTGAATATTTGCTATCTTGCAGGAGCTAGCAAATAAAAGGCACTCAGTAAATGTTTTCATTAGTTTACCTAAAAATTTAAGTTAATAAAGTAACAGATGAGAACACACAAAAATAAACAATAATAACAAAAACAGCTGGCACAAAGTCCAGTTCAGAGAAAACACAGTAAGGGTGACTTTCCAGCCCTCTCCTACCTCCCGCCCCAATCCTGAATGTTTCCTGTACTTTGTGACTTTGCTACAGGAATCCGCTGTTGAGTTCCTTTATTTAAAATCCCAGGCTTGTTGGTTCTTGGACTAAAGTGCAAGTGAGTATAATTGAAGCTCTATGAATAGTCTTTTTAATAAGACTATTAAGAACTAATGGGAGGCAGAGTGAAGTTGATCAAAACATGTCATATCCTACACTTGGCCTCTTTTCCTATTATGCTTTGAGATCTGCTAAAACCTTTGTTTCAGTGAACTTTTACCTGAGAGTTGCAGAAGGAAATGAAGCATGTCATGTTGATGGAGGGTCTGCCTCAGAATTACATTCTTTCTCAAAACACACTTTTTTTTTAGGACTAACCTAATCCTAGTATGAACTTAGCCATAATTATAATGACTCCATTCACCTTGTGAATTAACTGGATAATTGTATGAATACTGCTTTGGGCTGCCTTTCTCCCATGTAATTCTAGAGGGGACATCCTCTTCAACTACAATGTATTCTTCTGGGATCTAATTATGATGTCAGTTGGAATCTGGCCTGAGTACAAAAATTCAAGCTGTTTTTTCGGGGTGGAGATCATGCAGAAATCTCAAATGGATTCACTGGAATCTAGTTGTAAATATCATGTTATTCCACTACCTTGTAACGGAGTGATCAATTACAATTTTAACTTGCACACTAAAATTGAATGCTAAAATATGTCCTGACTGTCCAACTCCTGGTTTAGCAGGCCTGCTGATATGCTTACTGAGTGTTGACTGATAAGTCTGTGAGGTAGGCTTTATTGTGCTATTGCAATTGCTCTCAGTATGAGGTTACGGCAAACTGGAAGATAGGCTCCAGAATGGAAGAAGGACCAACATTGTTAATTCAGAGATTGAAATGCATTACCTTTTTCCAAGGTGAAAGAAACTTGTAATGGTGGCCTGAACTTGGAAAGAACCGGCAAGAAAAAAATTGCAGATGTGTAAATCTTTATATTTTGACTGAGTGGAAGTAAGTGAAAGAATATGTCACTTATTTCTTCAGTATGTCCTTAAAGCTTCAGAAAGAGACCACTGATATTGATAGTCCAGGCATCCTTCTGGGGTAAATATGCTTTCATGGGTTAGAGTTTTTAATTCATTAGGATAAAGTACTATTCCTTTACATAAATATCACTTTCCAAATTCACCTTCGCCTTTAAACAATGAAATATTCATCAGAGTGAGATGGGGAGAGACGATATGTCTAATAAACAAATATTACATGGATTCCATTACATAATTTGGAATAGGTATCACTGAATCAATCTAGCTATTTAGATCACATAATTACATACTTGATCTTTCAATTTAGGGTGGTGGTAGCTTCTTGCTTTGGTTAATCCCTTTGGTTTTTACACTCTTCTGTTTTGCTTCTTGGCTTTTGTATCACCTATAACAAAATTTCTATTACCTCTCCACATTCCTATTCTTTTGGTTGAGCTCTGAACAATGGGAATGAGTTTTATCTTATGGATGGAAAGAAAGAGTAGGAAAACAACTGAAGAAGAGAAATACAGAGATTTTGCATATAGACTGTCAATGAGTATGTCCAGGATTGGCCTGTGAGCTGTCACTTTCTTCTCCTGCTGGATCCCTTAGTCACTGCCTACTTGCAGTAGTTTGAAGAATAGAGAGAGACACCAGGTCCTCAGTAGTGGTTCTTGTTACAGACCTTTATTTCTGTTCAGTCTTTTAGCTCCCAGCCAGTTCAGTTTTTTTGAAAGAAGATAATTTGTCTACTGGAGAGCTCCTATACATTCTTGGTAATGCAGTATGTAGAGAAGAAAGAACAAATTCTTAACAGTTCAATGTAGGAAATCAAATATTCTACTCAAATGAAACCTCTTGTTCTCCCATAGAGCAGCATTTATGAAATGGAGGCTTCTTTAGCTTGTGTTTTCTTTTCTCCAACCAAATCATAATATCAATAATATTTCTGCATAAACTTTGGCTGAAATTTTCTCCATAAATAAAGCTCCTACTAAAATAACTTCCTTAATGTGATGTTAGATATAATTAGTTCACTGTAAAGCCAATAATAAAAATAATATTTATATCATCAACACTATAAAAGTTATACCACAGGAACTGTCAAATCATATAATTGCTCTATAGAAAGCAAAGAAAATGCTTTTCTCATTTCTGCCTTAAAAGATACCTAAAGAAATGATGATCTCAGCTTATCATCATAAATCTTGATCCTTTGGTAATTTTTGTTAAAGAATGATAAGGGTTGGAAAAGAAAATAAAAAATAGGTTCAGTATCCAACAATTTGTCTTCTTTATACTATAAAAGCCCAGCATAATTGGACACTTCTTAAAAATCCAAATTTCTGGTAGTTTTAAAGCATATGCAGTTTTAAAACATACAGTCATTTCAAAGATAATCTGGTGTCAAATATTTTGTAGATGTTGGAGAGTTGAAGGCCAAGGTAGAAACCAAGGTGGGTATTGTACTCACCCCAGGGAACTAGCCCAGTTCTCTGAGAAAATCCTGAATTATTAGTTGTCTTCTTAAAGAATTTGTGTTTCATATCAAAAGTCTCTGGTTAAATAGAATTCAGATGACCTAGGACAGACTGTAAGAACACCTTTACATGAATTAGAAATAGGATGTGCAAAGCCAAGCAGAGGTGACGGAGGGAATACACGAGCTTTCTTTGGCTCACAGAACTTGGACAGCCAGATGCATTAATGCTCTGTGGGCACACATGCATGAAAAGCCTTATGTAAGTGTCAGGTGCCAGGCCAGTGATGATGGTGTATTAAAAATCACCTGATAGGTGGTAACACAAACCCAGGCTCCTTGTAAAATAAGCTTACATGTTTTTCTTGGTAGGAACCAGCACTGGGCTGGACAGTTAATGAGCTCCAGAGCTGTTTATTGGTTACTGCTGAGGAGTCTGATGAAGTTGTTCAGTCATGCTGAGATGCGGCTTGGGTGGTGCTGGAAACCGACCCAGCCTCGGTGCCCTTTTTCTCCCACAGTATGGTGGATATTTCCACGCACCAGAGGTCTGATTTGTGTTTGTTTGTTTAGGGAATACATTACATGGAAATTGGTGGGGTTTGTCTTACACATTTTGTTGAGAAGGGAGGAGAGGGAATTATTGGGTCAGAGGCAGTTGGGGAAAGATGGTCTTTGCTAAGGGACTAACCATCCGCAAAAGGCTGTGCTGGGAGGATGAAAGATAAGGAGACTCAGCAAGTGCAGGGAAAGGAAGCAGCACTTCCTCCAGGCAATTCTCAGAACTGTTTCGGGGCTGTTTACTTCCTATTTGGATACCTAGAGCAACAAGAAACAAGGTCTTTCATTTTTGGCCTTGTCCTGAGCTTGTTTATCTACTCTTTCTGTCAGGAAGCAATTGTGATAAGGCCCCTGGCACTGTCTGGAAGACTTTTTTCCCATTTTCTGTATGCCTTTTGATTGATCACGTTGTGCACAGAAGGTTCTTTTCTTGGATTGATTTATTAACAAGGTTCAAAGAACCTTTACCAGTTAGAGGGTTTGGTCCTTTGGCTTCAGGAGAAAGACATTTTTTGCACCTGTAACTAAGAGCATTTTCCAGGCTTTCGGTTCAGTAACTGGTGAGGGTGGGGTGGCTTTGTGTCCAGTGGTCAGTGCCCCACATCTAGGTGTATTGTATTTGAGTACACTTGACATCCAATTTATTGTCCTGCAGTGGATTTGGTTTTATCTTCTGGGAAAGTAGAAGGTGAAAGTCTTCTTAAAGAAAATACTGGTTTGGAGAAGTTATTTTAAGGCTACAGGGCTTATTCAATGTGTTTCTATTATTTTATTATATTTTAGGGGATCCCTTCTTTTCTTCACCCTGAAACCACTTCCCTTCCACTGCCCTCCCTTTGTAATGGGTCTGAGCTATACCATGTTTATTTTGAGTCATTGGTTTGATATTGGATTGTGTCTGTGTTTGGACTCTGCCTGCTTTGGACCTGGAATTTGATTTGCTTGGCCCCACTTCAAATATTGTCAACACCCTGTGCATTTTGGTGGTTATTATTTCTACAAAAATACTAAATAATAACCACAACTTTATGAGCTGAAAATAGCTTTTGTTACCACATTTACTTCTCAGTGGACAACAGCAACTTCCACATGTAAGAGACAATCAATATTAAACGTCTTTTACTATCTCCATGCTACTTCCACTGAAACTGACATAATGAGAAATTGGAAGCATCTTATTTCTTTGTGCATTGAGGCAATATAGACTCAATGAATGCTTTTCAAAATCAAAATTAAGAGGATACACATTATTCCCTGGAGTGAGAGTGCTTAGGTAGAAAGTTCATATTGTGCAGAAGTTAGTATCACTTGTCATGTTATTTTTCCTTCTATTCCTTGACAGGGGAACAAGGAGAATGGAACACCAAAAAGATTAGTTTCTCTTAAGAAAAAAAAAAGTGTGCCCTTCTTGCAACCCAGAGCAGCTTTGGTTTCTGGAAAATACCATCTCAAATTCTGTGGAGTCATCGGATAAGGCAGCTGTGGCACACCTGATTAAACAAACAAACAAACTGGGTGCAAGGGACAGTTATGCAAGGGCATGTGTTAACAGCCAGTGAGATCCGTTTATGAAGTCATTTATTCAGTATGGCCAAATCTGTGGCCATGTTGAGGCCACAAATGTACTAGTCCAAAGCATTGTTGTTTTGTTCTTAAGTTCTTTCTGACTTAATAAAATCGGACACAAAAGCAAGTTTTTTTTAGAAGACTAACTTAAAAGAAAATGTGATTTTTTCTATTAATGGGAGGTAAATGCCTTTTCTTTTATGAAGTTGTGGAAGTCATATGTTTCATGTCTTTACTTGACAAAAAAGGAAGAAAGATATGGCAGTATTGGTCCCCACAATTCCTGTTGAAATGTAAAATATGATACTGTAATGACAGTATATTTGAGATGTGATGCTGTTTATCATATTATGTCATATAGATAATATACTTCATGGTGAGGCTGAGGAAGCAGCATTGAACAACAAAACCAAGAGATCTATATTTTCATTTCAGATCTATTTCTAATCTGCTGATGTTACTTTTCTGGGCCTCAGTTTCCTGATTTGTAAAATGGCTAAGTTGGACTAAGGCCACTGTTTCTGGTCAGAGTCTGTTTGATATGTGCATCAGGCTGAGAAATGAATATTAAGTGTTTAATGAAGATTTCTCGGCCCATCTTGCCCTCTTTTGAATCACAATTTTGTGGTGGGGCCCTGGAATATGATTTTGCGTTTTTTTGTAAAAGTTTGAAAACTACTCTTAGAGAGACTAAATATCTCTCTAAGGTTCCTTCCTACCCTTCAATCTGCTAAAAGTAAAATTCTCGAGTAAAAATTTAAAATGTAAAAACTAAAAACTCTCCCTCCCCCATGAGAATGGATGAAGTTCGTTCAAGGGTATTTTGCCCAGCTAAACTCTTTTGGAGATAAAACATTTTGGAACTTAGTTATCTCTAGTACTTTCAGTTAGGAAGATTGCCTACAACACAGAGATAAATTAAAACAATGCCCTTGGGGAGAAAAATAAAAACTTCATAAGGTTTTGAAAACACAAATGTCCTTGTACTACGTCCCATTACTGTGCCCTTAAAATAATCCCTTGAAGGTCTTTGCTTCCTCTTCGTGGGCAAGGATCCAGTCTGTGCTGAGACTCAAGCAGCCAGGTGATTCAGCTCTTTGAAAGGTTTTGGTTCAATGCTGGTGAGGATTCAGTTCTTCCCTGACTCCTTCAGACTAAACATTTGAGTTACAAGCCACATAAAACCATTTGGTAGGGATTGTAGTGAGGGAAAGTCAGTTCACAATCTGACACCTCATAAAACCTTATTTTAGAGTTTGTGAGGTTTGGTGTGTGTGTGTGTGTGTGTGTGTGTGTGTGTGTGTGTATAATTTTTTTTTTTTGTTTTTGGTCTTAAGCAAGCACCTGGATGTGGGGTTTTCTCTTTCTGACTGACAAAACAAAACAGGGTTCAATTAATTTCTCCCCTTTAAACAGTTTATGATCTTTGCCTCATTTTCTTTGGATTTAATTGAGCAAGCTAGGATTATTGCAAACACAAAGCAGCTGGAGGAACTTGGGTGCATTCAGATGAATTTGAACTTTGGGTTTCCTTTCTCCAGCATTTACAGAGGTTGTTCTCAAGCAGAGACAATTTGATCCCTCGGGGACATTTGGCAATCAGTAGACACATTTTTGCTGGTCACAACTGGGGCAATGCTACTGATACCTAGTAGGTAGAGGCCAGGAATGCCTTCTTTAGTAGGCCATCTTTTTTATGGTAGAACTCTCAATGATGCAGTATATATCAAGTTTTTAATGGATTTTTAAATTTTTAAATAAAATATCCAATTAATATTGAACTGGAGGCTGGGAACATTCGGACTCTTGCGCTAGTTCCTCTGTTAAATAAAGCTTTTTCCTTATGAGATCTCCTTGAGCCTTAGTCCCTCATCTATTAAATAACGATAATAAATCTATTTATCTTACACAGTGGCTGTGAGAATGAAATTAGTATATGCAGTGTGAAAACATTACAGCACTGTAAATTGGAAGTCATGTGACATACTGGAAAGGAGACCAGGGACATGAATTTTAATCCCAGTTCAAAATTGTTTAGAGCTCTAATTCTGAGTGTGTATTTTAGCTCTCTGAGACTCCTTTTCCCTATGATAACTACGATGTTTGGAGTTGATGATCTTCCTCCTTGCTTCAAAAATTTCACAGTTCTTAGATACACTGTTGTCATTTTTCTAAACCATGACCTATAAAAGTAACAACAACAAAAAAGGAATGTAGAACATAAAAAAGAAAACTGTAGATGGAAATTCTCTAGAGAAAAGAAAATTTGGAATATTCAAAATATGGAAAGTTAAAGAATGGATTTAGCTGTGATATAGTAACAAAGGGCATAATCAAAACCATTGGGTAGATACTGTGGAGATACGTGTAAGTACAACGAATGGAAAAGCTTTTCTAAAAGACTGATTCAGTAATGGAGTGGAAGATACTGGCTTTCAGGGCAGTGACTCCCATCACTAGCACTATTCAAGAACAGGTATCTATTTACTTATTACTTAGGAATGCTATGAGGAAGACTCTTGTGATAATATGAGGTTGGATGTCTCTGTCACATGATCTAATAAAGTAATGGTTAGGTAAATCACAAATACAAATGGATTGTTCAAGAGCACTGTAGGGACTATGATTCTTTGTTTTCAAGAAGAGAAGACAATGGCAACAGAAAAAAAGAAGATGAAAAGCGTTATTATGAAGAAAAAAAAACACCAAATGATTAGTGCCTTGAATCTGAATTTTGTTTCTAATTATCAAATTCTGAAGAGAGTCCACCTCACCAGAGGCCACCTCCTAACTGCTCCCTGTAATGTGAGTCAATATGCTGTCACCTGTGATTCTCACAGTAGTTTGTTTCACAGGGTGGATAACATGTTCAGCCTGACCAAGGGTGGGAAGAGTGGGTTTCAGACTTAATATCCTGGCAACATTCATAGCTCTGCATCTTAATAGTAAAATAGGAGCCGGGTGCACTTTGTAAGTACATGGTGTTATGGGCTCAATTGTGCCCCCTCAAAATTCATATGTCAAAGTCCTAAACTTGTAGTAGCTCAGAATGTGATTATATTTGGAGACAGGGCATGCAAAGAGGTAATTTAGGTAAAGGGAGTCGGTCTAGACATGCCCTAATCCAATATGACTGGTGTCCTTATAAAAAAGAGGGAGAGACATCAAGGACATGAATGCACAGAGGAATGACCATGTGAGGACACAGAGAGAAGGTACCATCTGCAAGTCATGGGCAGCTCAGGCCTCAGAAGAACCAACCCTACTAACACCTTGATCTTGGACTTCTTGTCTCTAAACTGTGAAAAAATGATTTCTGTTGTTCGTTGAAGTCATTTGGTTTGTTACGATAATTCTGGCAACTAGCACACATAGTAAAGGACACTTAGCAGCATGTGATTTCAAAATGTCTCATTATATGAACACAAGGCTGATATGCTCCCACACCTTCTTCACCTCATCCATGCTTTCTGCCATTGGCATGGGGAATAACACCTAGCAACTCTATACCTAGTCGGCTCAGACTTTCCAAGGGCTGCCATTACATGTCTGCTCAGCCTATCAGTGACTCCCTGAAGAGGAGAGCAGCTGGTAGAAGAGGGATTACTGATAATTATTATTATTAACATTCTGCTTAGAGACATCCTGCTGAGATGTGCACAAAAGAGAGATCTGGTACATCACTGTAAGCATGTTTTAGCCTTCAGAATGCAAAATATGCCTCTGAATCTAATTAGATATGAGGTCAAGGTAAAGAATTTCCTTTCCCAAATTGACTGTGGGAGTTTTGTATATTTATTTGAGTGAACCAGGTCAGCTGAAAGAGCCAGCCAGCCTACAGGCTCAAGCTGTGATTTATACTTCAGGGCGTAGGAAATGTGGCTTTGGGAATGCCAACCTCTTCTAATACTATCTGTTCTTGACTCTAGTTAGATGACTCCTTCTAAGGTGTATTGGACAGGGTTCTCTAGATTAACAGGATACACAGAATGAGTATATTTGAAAAAAGGAATTTATTAGATGGGCTTACAGTTTGAAGCAATGTAGTCCCAGGTTCTGACTGCACGTGGAGAGTCAGAGGAACCAGTAGCTGGTCGAACGATCTAAGAGCTGGAGTCTTAGGATCGGAGCAATCACTAATTCAGTCCCAGTCCAAGATGTGAAGATCAGGAAGCTCTTTGGAGAAACGATGGTGAAGTTTCAGTTCCAAGAGCTGGAGGCCGAGAATATCAAGAAGCTCTTCAGAGAAAGGCGAAGCCGGCGGCCGACGATCTCAGGCGAGAGCAGATGCGTTTTCCTCAGAAAGAGTCACATGCACTCTATGCGGCTTCTCCCTCTTTATCTAAGTCCTCACCTATCAGAATCCTGCTGCCTACATTCAGGGCAGGGCTTTCTGTTTAATCTGCTGTTACACACCCAAAGTCACATGATCTTGGGTGTGTCATGATCAGGTCAAGTTGACAACCTAGATTGACTATCACATAAGGCAATACTGTACATCTACAGTAACTTATATAGAAAAAGCCTATAACCTGGACATCATGTGTGACTCCCTTCTCCCACCACCGATGCACACCTTGGGGACTGGATCAAAGCCCTGTGAAGGGATTTGTTACTTGTTGGTTGAAGGTGAAGGGGAATGGGTACTGCTTCTTCAGAACTAGCTACTTTCAGAGCAGAAGAAACAGCTATAGGGAGAAGTATTTTCTAAGAAGGTCATCCGAGGCCAAATGTTTTTTTGGGAATGTAGTGTGAAGAAAAGCTTGAGCAGATCAGGAGAGGCCTGGGTTTAATCCCAACTTCTAGCACAGAAACATGATGAAGGGATAGGTCACCATGCTTGAATAGGCCCACTGTCTGTCTCTGCCTAAGAAATCCAGCCTGTGGAAAATAATAATGGTAAAAATTTACATAGCACTTATCCCAAGTTAGGCACTTTTCGTTGTAACGTAGCTAATTCTCTCAAAGAGTCCTTGAAGCTTGTTGTCTTAGGCAGAACTCTAAAATGACCCCCAAGATTCCTGCCCCTTGTGTCTGTGCCCTCTATGACCTCCCAATCCCCCACTTGAATGTGAAAGAGACAAACATGAAGGATATCACTCTGTTTTGGTAACTCTATGACAGAATTTTACAGATGTAATTAAGGTCCCTAATCAGTTGGCTCTGAGTTAATCAAAAGAGAACTTATCCCATGTGGGTCTGATTTAACCAGGTGAGGCATTAAAAGGAATTGGTTCTATCTTGAAATAATAGATTCAAAGTACAATAGGGAATCTCCTGCTGGCAACGGCTGTGTTGTAAAGAGGGCCACCTGGCAGGGAAAACAAGTAGGTTCCAGGAATTGAAAATGAAACCTCCATTTGCTATCAAGAAGCAAGCATTATCCACAGTCATAACAGTCTCAAGGAAATGACCTGGAGGAGCTTAGATGTAGACCTTTTGTAAAGCCTGCAGATGAAAATGCACCTGGCCAACACCTTGATTTCAGATTGTGAAATCCCCATAGACACTAAAATGTGACTGAGTCCTGACCTGTGGGAACTGTGAGATAATATATTTGTGTTGTTTTAAGCCACTAAGTTTGTATCCATAGTGTTATGGTTTGGATTAACAATGTCCCCCTAGACCTCACTAAGAAAAGGCAGCTATGTTGGAGGTGGGGCTTAACTGCTGAGGAGGCATCTCTGGGAGTGTAGCCTTAGGGGGTTATATATAGAACCTCCTCCCCTTGCTACCTCTCTCTGCTTCCAGCCTCCGTGATGTCAGAGCATCTCTCTCTCTCTCTTTCATCCACATGCCATGCCCTGAGCTCCACAGACTTCACCCAGCCTAACATGGACTGAACCCCTGAAATCTCCAGAACCGTGAGCAAATAAATCTTCCTTCTTCAAAGTTGTGGTGGTCGGGTGTTTTGGATTACAGTGTGGGAATGCTGACTGAAATACTTAAAGACTGCTAAGTTTTTGTAATTAATTATGCAGTAGTAGAAAATTAATACACTGGTGCTATCAATACCTCTATTTATAGTAGGGAAACAGTGCTAGAACTTGAATTTGAACCTGGTTTCTTTCTCTGAAGAGTTTATATTTAACCATTGCATTGCACTAAGCTCTTGCCACCTGGCCTCTCTTTGTTTTCCCCTCCTTACATGTTGCCATGGTTAGGCTAGACATCGGACTCCTCCCTCTGGTACAGTTGGTCTGAAAAGCCATTTTGAAAGCGGTAACTCTGGACTCTTGGCCTCTAGCCAGTCCCCACTCTGTAACAGCTCCCTTTTTCATATATGGGAAATCCTAGGCTTCATTCCCAGAGGGGTTTTTTTTAACACTTCTCTTTGAAAAAAAAATCTAGTTTTTGAATTACAGCCCTGTGGTTAAGGAAAAATGACATTTACTGGGGAAGCAACTTGTTACGGTCTTAGGTACGCTGCCAACTGCAATGAAAAGGGGACTTTTAAATGTCATTTATACATTAAGAAAGATTTAAAGAGACACTAAAGAATATACCTTGCTGGTGTTGCCAAAATCTTTAGGCTTGATAGCCACACGTATCCTGGGCTAAAATTTAGTTTGCTCTTTTATGAGTGAATAGAGTATGTTCTGCCCCAAGTCTGAACCAAAATGTTTAAAAATCACACTTCATTTAAAGGGATTTATGGAAGTATGCCAGATGTACAAAGATATAAAGCATGGATCTGAAGAGGAAGCAGAAACCTCATTGTCTAGAGAGTCTCTTTTTTGGGAGGGAGGGGGATTAGTAAAAAATGAACCAATATTTTGTTACATAGGATGACTTAGCCTGAATGAGTTTTCTTAAACTTTCTGAAAACCCCAATAGAACTTCCTCTAGTGTAAATAAAAAGATTTCTGAGGCCCAAGTAATAAAATGGTCCATGTATCAGAATATTACCAGGTGAATAATCCAAATTTACCTAGCAATGCTATTGAGTTAAGCTGAGTCTCCACTGTGTCTAGTTTGATCTTATCCCTGTTGAAAGAAGGTTGGAGGAAAATTATTAGCTCTTAAAGATAATATTGGCAGTGATACAACTGAAATGCATTTTAGCCTCCGTCAATTAATTTTACCTATGGCCTTGGATATATTAACTTTAAATAACCTCATTATTTAATTTTTGTCATTTGCTTTTGAAAGTTCTCTCTCATTAACCTTCAAATAGACTCTGTGCTTTAGTTCAGCTCAGCTCATTTATAGCCCGTACATTTGCCAAGGAAATGCTGAAAAAATACTGATACATCTCTGCTTTCTGAAGTAGATGGAACACACTGACATATTAAATTGAAAAGTAGTCTTTATAGGTAAAAGTGACATAATAGTCTCAGTATCACTGTGCTGTGTAGGTAAAATTGTTTTCATTAAAAGTGATGAATCTGGGCCAGATTATCTAATGTATTTTAATCTTATGACAAACAGCATACATTTATAAGGTTTTTTTTACTAGGGTGAAGTGTGCTCTGGAATGGATTTGCTTCAAGGCATGTGATTTTTCAGAAATAGAGTTTAAAAAGGTACAAAAGTAAAGCAATGACGAATTGATTAAAAAACTTACAAGTACATTTGAAATGATGTTAAGATTTGGCTATTTTTAGAAATCCAATTTGATTTCATTGTATTGATATACAACAGGGCCTGCATCTTAACACTGTCCCTGGTATCCATAGCAAGCAAGCTTTCTTGAAGGTGGTATCATCTACTTGGGATTGCTATGATAAATTTAAGAGGAAATACATGAGATTGTACCTAACACAATGCCTGGCACCTGGGAGTTATTGAACTAATAATGAATAGGAATCTAAAATTCAAACAAAAAATGTATTGAGTGCCTTAAATGGTTAAATGCAGATATAAAACATGTTAGATACCTACTAATGTGTAAGTATGGGCCTTTATGAATTGTGAAAAGGCAATATCTCTTTTTAAAATAAAAAACATTGTTTAAACATCACCATTATTGTTTAGAGCCTAGAGATGGTCAAATCTTTTTAGAAAAGCTTAAAAACAGGAAATTGGATAATTGAAGAACCCTGTGGCAGAATAAATTTGGTTACCAAATTAAGCAATCCTTAGTCAAAATATATAATGACAATCTTTTCACAAAGGTCTTCCCAGGTTAAAATAACTGACTCAGGAGTTCAGTATGGATGATAGGCAGGTTGATAGTAACATTTTATCATGTACATCATGGACAGAAGAAGGAAAAAAGCCCTCATCCCTTGAGAACCACACATGCAGCCTCTGGCCAAGTGCCCTGATGGGTACTCTGGTATACTTAAAAGCAAACTAGTAGGAAAAAAGCAAATTAGTTGTAAGCATATTGGCCAGATCCCTCTTCTATCCCAGGTGCTGTGACTCAGTGCTAGTCGGCGAGCAGATCATAGTATTATTGTGTCTAAGTCACTATAAAATCAAATAACTTTAACTTTTAATCACTTAATTATTTTCACTAGATACTATTGATATTCTTCCTTCTTTTAATTTTCTTCTAAAGGAAAAATATCATTTGTCACTCCTTTGGAGCCCGCCAAGTGGTATAATTGACAAAGGGTATTTCAGGTGTTCAGGTCAATTAGTCAGAACTCACTGTCATCTTCATTGTTCTGGTAAAAAAGAAAACAGATGATCAAAAATGACAGTGGATAAGCCAGAGCATTGGTTCAAGCAGAGGAAGGAAGCGCAGTTGGTTAGTTTAAGCATAGAGAAAGTCTTTCTTAAGGAAACTGGATTGACTCCTTGAAGAAATTACAGCTGAAATTTGTGAGGGGAAGGTCAGACACTCAGTGACAATTTGCTTAGCGTTCAGTACAGTCACAAATACTAGTCAGTTGGGTGAGGGCAACTGCGCAGGGCAGGTGGGGGCTTACCAGTATCATGAGCAGCCCTGTGTAGGCCTGCCCTAAGCAAGGAAGAGAGGAAGCTTGCCTTCAGCTCTGCCCCCAGCCCACCACCTCCTTCTGCAACCTCTCCTCATTCCAGAGTTTCTTTTCTCCTCCTTTCCAAAGGCTTCAGGTATTTTAATTACTTGTTTTTTTTAACTGTTATATCATTTCATTCCTTCTGTAGTTTAAAGTTCTCTACTCAAAAGGGAAAAGTAGTTTTGCAAAACTGCGTTCATATGAAGATAATATTTGAGCCTCAGAAAATACTTTTAACCCTTCCCTAGGGACCTTTGTGCTAATACTTGGAAATGATTGTGCTTAACGCAAGGGATTTTCAGACATGTGAGGAGCAGATATGAGCAAGCACTTAAGCAAAAGATTAACTAAGGGAATGAAATTGTGCAGGAGATAATACGATTCAACGTGTTGGGTTCCAAATGTGTGTCTGCAGTTTTAACAAAGGATATTATGAAATAGGCTGAATTACAAGCTCATTCTATCTCTTTATATTTGGATCCTTCTCAGAGAAATGTACGCTACCTGCAAGACCACATGCCCCATGAAAGTATGAACTTATTTTTTCTGGAAATGTTTGTCACATAGAACACCCTAGCAGTCTTTCATCATCTTTGTCAATTTTTGTTTTTGTTGTCCAGATGAGACTTCCTAGAGCTTAGTATTGTGCTGATATAACAGTATGATCTCTGGGGGTTGCATCTGTTTTGAAGAGATGAAAATACATACTAAAGAGAACAGGTTTCCAAAGTATGACATCTGCCCAAGTGAAAAGGGTTCCACTATAGTCACAAGGCATCAGGGGATGCAGAGGCAGCCTGTCCTGAAGAAGAGATGTATCTCAATAAGGCTGAAGTCTCTTTCCTGGTTTTGTAAAACAATTATAGTTAACTCTTGATTTTCCATCTGGAACATGTCTTAGCATTACCTATAAGGAAACGAGCATCAAGTTTGTTGACTTGAAACTAGATCATTTGACCAAGCATGCTGCTCTCCTCTGCCTTCTCCGGATCCATCGGGCCTATTCTACCCTTCTCCGGCAGCTCTGTGCCCTGGGAAGCAGCCCTCTTTTAATTGCATCATCTGGGAATCTTACTTTTTGACTTCTGGTTTATTATGGTCAGTGGGAGGCACTGGCAGGGGGTTGGGGGGTGACAGGAGGGAAGGATCCAGAGTATCTCTTTGCTGGCTTTACTCCTGTTTTGCCACAACTCTGGAATTATCTGTGTCCACTTTCCAAGGCCACAACTTCTGTCACACAGCCCTTCTTTCCCAGCAGCAGCTCTCACCAGGCTCTGGGAACATTGTTCTCTCTTTTTCAGGCCGTGAGATGTTGCCCTGCTTCCTGCTTTCATTCCCAGAGTGCTTTACCATCCTTTCTGGTCTCCTTCTCCTTGACTTTCAAACATTTTTTAGTCAAATTCTTTAGATATGCCATCTATTTCCTACCAGAACCCCAAGGAGATACCCAGTTTCTTAGACAAGTCAGATAGTCTCTCTTTTTATTTTCTTTATCTATAAAAATGGCACAATGCCTATATTGTGCACATTGAAGGGTTGTTAGCAGGACTGATAAGACGTTTGAATTTGTAAAAAGTGTCATAAAAGTGCAAACTATGAATGGCAAATCATCTACTAATATTGACTCCCCAGCCAGATTTCCTTGGATACTTGATATGTTCTTCATACCCCCCTCCATAATAACTCGATGCAAACTTTTGGAATGCCATCTTGAGTTGACTCAGGCAGGCAGAAGCAAGGGAGGGAATCCTCTATTGCATGTATTCCAAAGCTAACTAGAAGCCATCTGTAGCTTTCCCCTATCTCTGCTCCCCATGTCAGCAATATGCAATTCAGACCTGGGAAGCAATAGAGAAGAGCTTAATATCCCTTTGTTCCTGCCCTGCATTTTTACTTTCTCATAGTGCATCTCATGCATGACTCACATATCTGTGAGGTTGTCAAGCTTCTTTATAATGTTCCCAAGAACAGGGATCATTATAAAAGACTGGGCATTCAGTGCACATTTGTTGCTACTGAGACTTCCCAAGCCTGAAAATGGACATTCACTGGTTGAATGCAAGGGTATGCTCTCCCTGACCCTCTCTTTGCATACATGGAAAGTATTTAGCAAATGAAGATTTTGTGGACCTCTGTTGTACTTTATGTTTATTGCATGATTTAGCACATTCAGGACATATATTTTAAGAGGAGAAACTCTTGCTCCTTGTTCCCATGTTACCACGTTGGAGTCTAGTAACATGATCTTACAAAACAAAATAAACATTGATGATGAAAATAGTGTTTTTTATTCAGTCTTCCCAAAGCTAATTAAGAAAACTGTGTTCTCCCTGAAGACCAGGTAAACCCCATACCAAATGCTCAAGGGAAACATTTACAGTTTTAGCATAATAGGCCTGGGAATAGTGGTTGCTAGTTTACCCCCTGAACCAGCTCTAGAAAGGGCACAAGGACAATGGCACAGAGGTATTTGGCTCACTGATCCTTCCTTTCTTTGTTTTCTTACTTCTGAGTAGGCACAATGCACTCCAGAGAACCATTGCTATTTTTTGTTCCCACATTCTCACTCCTTCAAAAATAGAGAGAAAAAATAACTTAATCAATCAGGGACTATATTAAAGGCCCTTGGGTGACAAAGATTCTACAAATTTCTCTCACAGTGAATCTATGTAAAAACAAAATTAACAGCCTAGTTGAAGGGACAGTATAAAAGTCCCTTGTTTTACTGAAGGTGCCAAGGTATCTTTGTTAAATTGAAGAAGTGGCCAGAAATAGAAGATTGTAGGTATATATGCATGTATGCAGGGCATAAAGATAGAAGAACGTAATGGCAGGGTCATGGTGGATTAGTAACACTGTGGTGAGCACAGGACTACTGGGAAGTTCCAAGAGGAAAGAGAATGTATGAGCTTGCTCAATTTCTAAAGTGGTGATCCAGGCAATAATGCTAGAGAAGTTTAGAAAATGGAGAGATTAAAAGGGAAGAGCTATCAGGGAGCATTCCTTGGATAAGATGATCCTGAACTTGAGCTCTGAAGGATTGTATTGGTAGAAGACAACAATGGGGGTGCAGGACTGCCTCACACCTTCTCGTGGGAGAATTTATACATCAAAGCAAAGCAAAGTGTGCAGAGAGATGACCACTAAAAAGTATTGAGGTGACACTGGAAAGTTTCTCTTTCATTCCCCCCTCCTAACACAGACACTGGGCAGAGTCTGCACTCCTGATAATCAGCTGTGGTAAGGTAGAGGAAGCAGTCTTCTGGGGTTTCTTAATAGAGAGGATAGAGGGAGTACCTCAGTGTGGGCTGTCATGACAATACTGTAGCCTGGGTGGTGTAAGCAGCATGCACTTACTTCTCACAATTCCAGAGGTGGGAAGTCCAGGGTCAAGGTTCTGACAGGTAGGTTTCATTCTGAGGCCTCTTCTCTTGGCTCATAGGTGACTGCCATCATGCTGTGTGCTCATGTAACCTCCTGTGTATGCTCAGAGAGAGAGGATATTTGGTTTCTTCTTGTTGTTATTATTAGGACATTAATCCCATCATAGAAGTCCCACCTTCATGACCTAACCAAACCCAATCATCTCACAGAGGCCTCACCTCCAAATGCTGTCATGATGGGTATTAGGATTGCAACATACACATTTTGAGAGAGGACACATTCAGTCTGTAACAAGAAGTAAGTCAGTTACATGGGAGGGAATTCATGATTTGAGGGAGGCATAGGGGAAGCTGTCATGTATGAAAGGGAAAAGGTAGATATACAACAAGAGGAAGAGTGGAGTCCTGACCATGTGGCTCTTTAAGAATTGGAACCCAGAATAATAGATGAGAGGTTGTGACATATCTAGACTATAACTGATGAGCCATAGGAACTATCTAGAGACTGCCTAGTCAGACAAAAGAATAGAATGTGCAAAATTCTGATAATTGGCCACAGAGAAAACAAATGTAAGGTCTTATTTCTGCATCTAGAATTAAGACAGAATTACTTCCAGAGAAGGAGAAGATCCTAAGGTCACTTTAGAATTTGACTGCCAACAAATGACACTTTTGGGTTATATAGGAAATAGCCTTTGACATGTAAGGCCAGGATTTAAAAGCAAGGAGGAAGCTGCAGAGTGAGTAGAGAATGATTCACATTCAAATAGGACAGAGCCTTGGAGTAGAGATGTGGAATACTGAAAAGAGGTAACTGTGTGGTACTTAGTGGAAATGAGGGAAATGGTGAAAGGTTAACACTCTGGCATGGGGTGAAGGAAAAATATTTTTACAGAGTGGGCTAAGTCTTCACCTAGCTCTATCTCAAATGTCCAGTGAGATATCTTGAGATCAGACTGTGACATAGACCAAAGTGAGAAACCAGTAGAGAGGTCATAGTGATCCTAGAGTCTAGCACTTTTAAGCATAATCTCATTGTTGACTGGAGGAGCCTTCATTTAATACTATTGAAACTCTATTTTGGGAGCTGGGCATTGTGGTGCACACCTGTAATCCCAGTACTTGGGAGGCTGAGAAAGGAGGATTGCAGGTCTGAGGCCAGCCTCAGCAACTTAGCAAAGCCCTCAGCAACTTAGTAAGACCCTGTTTCAAAGTAAAAAATCGGGCTGCTGCGGGTGTAGCTCAAAGATAGAATGCCACTGGGTTAAGCCAGGTGTGGTGGCACACCTTTGTAATCCCAGTACTTGGGAGACTGAGACAGGAGGATCGCAGATTTGCGGCCAGCCTCAGCTACTTAGTGAGGCCCTCTGCAACTTAGTGAGACCCTGTTTCAAAATAAAGAATAAAAAATAGAACTGGGAGTGTAACTCGGAAATAGAATGCCCCTGGGTTCAATCCCCAGTACCACAAAAAAAAAAAAAAATAATGCCACTGGGTTCAATTCCTACTACCACTCAAAAAAAGAAACTCTGTTTTTGACTTTCCATCTTTTGTGGGTTTTGTATTGTTTGTTTGTTTGTTTGTTTTAAGAAAGTTCATAAAGAAGACAGGGGAAAATAAAAGGACAGCTGAACTTCCAGGGCCTAGTACAAGAGGATGAAGCAGGCCAATTTCTCTTAGTTTAGGAGTTTGCCCTTGAACGTTAAACCACTTCACTCATGGGCAGTGCATCTAAAGCAGGCACTCTGGCGTGCATACTCAGCATGTGTTCAAATGTGCATCATTATAATATTAAGAATAATTCATAACCAGGCGTGGCGTCACATGCTGGTAATTCCAGTACTTGGTAGGCTGAGAATGGAGGATCTGGGTTCACCGCCAGCCTCAGGTACTTAGTGAGGCCCTCTTCAACTTAGTGAGATCCTGTTTCAAAATAAAGAATAAAAAAAAAAAATAGGGCTGGAGGTGTAGCTTGGAGATAGAATGCCCCTGGCTTCAATCCCCAATACTGCAAAAAAAAAAGAATAATTCATGACAAAAACCACGTATTTGAAAAAATGCACTAGTAAAAGATATGAAACTATAAGACAAGGTGAGCTATAAGGTTTGAATTTGTATTCTTATTCCTGCCTTTAAGTATTTATTGGGATAAATTCCACAAGTAGTTTTTCAAGGCCTTAGAAAATATAGCTAAACTCTATAGTCGTGCAGGACCTGTGGAGTCTAATACATTACACTGTGACTATATTCTAAGCTTAATAAAAGCTGGATAACTTAAGGTGGTTTGAGTGAATGGAGAAGACACAGAGTGTGCATATCCTCTGTGTATATGCTCACATGCATTTTTTCCATTGAGTTTTTTTAAATACTTTTATTGGTATATTATAGTCTCACATCATAATGTAGTTCATAGTGATGACATACATGCACACAACACTTGGTGATCTTTCCCCTGGCTTCTCCCCATTTCCCCTCCCCCCCCATGCAGGGTATTGAGATTGACATTGGTATTCTCACATATTTACATAATGTCAATGGAAGTGATTTCTTCATTGATCTTCCCTTTCCCCTCCCTTCCCCTAGATCAACTCCTTGGCTCCACGGAAGTTTCTCCTCCATTATTTGAGGTCCCTTTGGTATCCTGATTACTCCCTATCTTTGGCATATGAGGGAAAACATATGACCCTTCACTTTCTGTGACTGGCTAATCTCACTTAGCATAATGTTCTCCAGGTCCATCCATCTTCCTGGAAATGACATTATTTTGTTTTTCTTGATTGCTGAGTGGAATTCCATTGTGTGTATATCCCATAATTTTGTAATTCATTCATCTGTTGTTGGACACCTAGGTTGGTTCCATAATTTGGCTACTGTGAATTGTGCTGCTATAAACATGGATATACATATATTACTATGATTTTCTGATTTCAGTCCCTTTGGAAAGATACCCAGGAATGGTATAGCTGGATCATATGGTGGATCCATTCCCAGTTTTCTGAGGAATCTCCACACTGATCTCCATAGCAGCAGCACTAATTTGCAATCCCACCAACAGTGTAGAAGAGTTCCTTTCCCCCCCATCCTCGCCAACATTTATTGTTGTTTGACTTCTTGATGATTGTCATTCTGATTGGGGTTAGATGGAGTCTCAGTGTAGTTTAGATTTGCATCTCCCTGATTGTTAATGATGTTGAATATTTTTCATGTATTTATTGGCCATTTGTATCTCTTCTTTTGTGAAGCATCTATTAAGCTCAGTTGCCCATTTCTTGGTTGGTTTATTTGTTTTTCTTAGTGTTGAGTCTTTTAAGTACTTTGTATATTCTAGATATTAGTCCTCTATCAGAGCGATAGCTGACAAAGATCCTCTTCCATTCTGTAGGCTCTCTCATATGACTCTTGATGATTTCCTTTGAGGAGTAGAAGCTTTTTAGTTTAATGTCATCCATTTATTAATTATTTTTCTAATTTCCTGAGCTTTGGGTGTTTTATTAAGGAAGTTTCCACCTGTGCCTATATGTTGGAGTGTTGGACCTATTCCCTCCTCTAGTAACTTCAAAGTCTCTGGCCTAATTTCCAGGTCTTTGATCCATCTTGAGTTAAGGCAATATACAATAAACTCAAAGCCAACATCATATTGAATGGGGAAAACTGCTAGAATCTCCTTTAAAATCAGGAATAAGACAAGGATGCTCACTATCACCACTCCTTTTAGATATAGTCCTCAAGACTCTTGCCAGAGCAATAAGGCAAGAGAAGGATATCAAAGGAATTCAAATAGAAAAAGAAGAACTGAAATTATCTCTAGTTGCAGATGACATGATCCTATATATAGAAGACCCAGAAACTCAACCAAAAGACTTCTAGAGCTGATTAACAAATTTAGCAAAGTAGTGGGATACAAAATCAATCTAAAAAAATCAGTTGCTTTTCTATATGCCAACCATGAATTCACTGAGAAAGAAATTCAGAAAGCAATTTCATTTACAATAACCTCAAAAATAATAAAATACCTAGGAATAAATCTAACCAAGGAGGTAAAAGGCCTCTACAATGAAAATTATAAAACACTAAAGAAAGAAATTGAAGATCTTAGAAGATGGAAAGATCTCCCTTTCTCTTGGATAGGCAGAATAAATATTATAAAATGGCCATTCTAACAAAAGTGATCTACACAGTCAATGCAATCCCTATCAAAATACCAATGTCACTCTTCACAGACTTAGAAAAGTCATCATAAATTTCATATGGAGAAACAAAAGACCCAGAATAGCAAAGCAAGTCTCAGCAATAAGAACTATGCAGAAGACATCACAATTCCTGACTTCAAATTATACTACAGAGATATAGTAATAAGAAAAAACAGCATGGTATTGGCACAAAAACAGACACATAGACTAAAGGAACAGAATAGAAGATACAGAAACAAATCCACAAACTTATAGCCAACTGATTTTCAACAAAGGTGCCAAGCACATATGTTGGAGAAAAGATAGCCTTTTCAACAAATAGTGTTGGGAAAACTGGTTACCCATTTGTAAAAATGAAATTAAATCCTTACCTTTCCATTGAATTTTAAACCATCTTTCTCACTCTGCCCTATCGTTGTCTTCTATTTTTCTGCCTGTCTACATTATAGGAATCAGAGCTCATCTCGGTGATTGTGGAATGCTAACTAAGTCTTATCTCTGGAACAGCCAATGTGAATCAGAATTTAAACATTACCAGCCAAAGACTGACAAACAGTCCCAGAATGTAGTGTGTCTGCCAATGTCTGTTACTTGAGGATAGATGGATTTGTTCTGATGTGATCATTCTCTATTGGCAGCAGAGACCTGTTATGAGACATAGTGCTAGGAAACAAGCAAGACATTCACTTATTTTCAAATCTAAAATTCCAGAACTCCTGTGATTAGGTTTTGAATTAAAAATGAGAACATTATTCAAATGTACATTTGAATTTTATAGGTGCCCTTGGCTAAAACTTTTTGGCTGACCCATCAGAGGAAGATTATTAAAGCACACGTACAAATAGATGATCTCAAAGAAGGCAGCACGCCAGATCAAATGAAGGTCAGAACAAAGTGAATGTAGGCCTACCATCACACTGCCCTGGTGGACGGGCTCACTCAGTTTTCCTGATTCTTGCCATGAAAAGTAGCACAAGCAGAACTTTAGAACATAGAATTTACTTAGCTGTACTAAGTGAGACACATGTTTGGCTTCAATTCTCCTAAATGTTTAAGTTTGTAAAAGAATAAGAGTGTTGACCATTTTTATTCGCTTAAATATGTATGAGGGTGAGGAGGTGAATATGCTTTTGTGCATGAGCTTACCAGCTTTTGAGTCCTGCAGATGGCAACAAATTAATTCAGAACCAAATTGTGTGTGTGTGTGTGTGTGTGTGTGTAGTTGTGTATGTACATTTTGAAACTTTAAGCATAAACTTAGTTTTACAGTATAACTTTTGGTTTTGTAAAATCCTAGCATTTCTTTTTTTTTTTTCTTCAGTACTGGGGATTGAAACCAGGGGTGTTCTACCCCAGCCCTATTTTTTATCCTTTATTTTGAAACTGGGTCTCATGAAGTTGTGCAGGGCCTCACTAAGTAGCTGAGGCTGGGCGCGAACCCAGATCCTCCTGTTTCCACCTCCCAAGTACTGGAATTACAAGAGTGTACCACCACACCCTGCAAATCCTAGCATTTCTAAGGTTACTTTCTTTTAAAGTGATACCTTACATATAAACTACAATCAAAGGCTGGTGGTACCGAGGGTCTTAAGGTTTGAATAGGGACAACCCTGAGAGACATAACCAACTTAATTAAAGTGCATTTTTCTACTCAATTTCCTTTCTATTAAAATCCAAACTTTGAGTACTAAACATAATTATTACTGCATATATATTTAAAACTCGACATTCCTCAAATCTACCTATTTGGCAGTGATTCTCCTCAGTATATTAATGCAGTCTCTAAGGAACCTAAAATGTACTTTAATTCACTTTGCAATTCATTCATTCAGAAAGACAAAGGATATGGAGAGTGAACACTGATTATATAGAAGAATTAATTTTCTTTTTTATATTTTTATAGGTGCATTATAATCACACATCATAATGTAGTTCATAGTGATAGTGACATAAATGCACACCACACTTGGTGAATCTTCCCCTACTCCCTTCCAACTCCCCCTTCCCCATACAAGATTTTGAGATTGGCATTGGTATTCTCACATATATACATAATGTCAGTGGAAGTGTTTCATCATTAATTCTCCTTCCCCCCCTCCCCAAGACCACCTCCCTTGCTCTACTGGAGTTTTTCTTCCATTATCTAAAGTCCCTCTTGTATCCTGATTACTCCCTAGCTTCTGCATATGAGAGAATACATAGGACCCTTCACTTTCTGTAACTGGCTAGTCTCACTTAACATAATGTTCTCCAGGTCCACCCATTTTCCTGCAAGTGACATAATTTTTTCTTCTTTATTGCTGAATAGAATTCCATTGTGTGTATATCCCATAATTTTGTAATCCATTCATCTGTTGATGGACATCTGGGTTGGTTCCATAATTTGGCTATTATGAATTATGCTGCTATAAACACGGATATGCATGTATTACTATAATATTCTGATTTTCAGTCCCTTTGGAAAAATACCCAGGAGTGGTATAGCTGAATCATAGAGGAATTAATTTAAAAAAAGATTTGATTTTTCTAGACTGTGGTATTTGATCAGAATACCAAGGAATAGAAAGTGATAAAGTGTTTCTGGGAGAACAAGAAGAAAATTATTTTCAGGGGGTTTGCTAATGTCTTAGAGGCTTTAAAATGATTCTTGAGAGGAGGCCAGATTGAAAAAGAAGGTATCATGAGTGTAATACAGAAAGAGCTATAATGGAAATGCTGTAGAGCTATTCTAAGACATCGACTGGCTTATATCATCTCTCCAAAGTGTTTCCCACCATGCCTCCAAAAGCTCCCCATACCCAAGCAAATTACTTAAAAGTAATTACTTAAAAGTTTCCTAGTTCTAACATCAAGTACCTTTTTGTTTGATGCTTTCTCTGCTCATAAGCTCTTTTCTCCTCTAGTCAGAGGAGCTGTCAAACTTCTACTTATTCTTCAAATCTCATTTCAAATATCTCCTTTGCCATGAAGCTTTTCCAACATCCTGCAAAATTGTTCTTTTTATTCCACTAATTGCACTGTCAAAATTACTCGTTTATGTGTCTTCCCTTCTAGACTGTTCAAAACAGGTACAGATTGTCATAGTCATCTTTTTATGTGCCTAATTCATAGTAAGTACTCAGTACATTCTTTTTAAACAAATGTCAACTGTCATGATTTCAGAAAAGCATATGACTGTTTCTCATTGACAGAATTGTAAATGAGATAAAGAACCGCAGGGCAGATTATGTAACAGTGAACTTTTTGGTTGGTTATATGCCTTCACTAATCTAGAAGGTCACTATGGAAATCTCCAGAGAAATACTTTAAGACTTTTTATTAAACTTAATCCTATACTGCATAATCAGTGACTTCAAAAAATAAACAAAAGTAGATTAGAATTGATCAATTGCATTTATTCAACCCCTGATTCCCTTTAAAGTTTTAAAGTTCAACAGTTCCTAAGGTATACCATGCCTTTCATCATATCGATAATAAATTAGCTTTGTGGATTACACATTTTTATTCTTTTTCTAAGTTGGGTTATTAGTTTTGTTTTCCAGAGGCTAGAAATTCCTGGTTGGACTAAAAAGAAAAAGGAAAAGAAAACAATCATAAAACTCAAAGTCTTAAACTTATTAACAGTAAAGTGTCTTTCCTTGCCTGTTGCTTTCTCTTTAACACCATCTGAACAGTAATCTGAAAACTACAGGTCTTAATTTTCTGTTTTTATTTAATGCATTTTTGTCAAATAAGACATAAGACGGAATTTCTTCAAGTTTTTTTAATGGCTTTTGGAGTCCAACAGGAAATGTTAGCAGATGAAAGTAATAATAAACCCTTATATTGTTGAGAATAGTCAGACGCTTGGAAAATATGTGAGTTCTTTCACTTAAGAAGCTACTGCTGGAAAATAAAGAAAAGAAAACCATGCTGTCATGTGGTCCTGTTGGCGTAGAATATAGACAAAGCCATTAATTCTGAGGTCTTGCTAGACTCGCCATCCCAGGTCTGTTTTCTCCATGCCACATAGAAGAACCCAGTGTCTGGGTCTAAAGACTGATTTGTACAAACAGCAATGACTACAAAGAGAAGCACAGAAGGGACTTGAAACAGTATCTGCCTTGAAATTTCCAGACCTGACTGCTGATTGGAATCCCCTAAAGAACATTTGAAATACGGATTTCTGGTGCTTGTCCCGAGTCAGTCTGGGGGAGAGTCTAGACCACTTGATTTTGTAAGGTTTCCAGGTAGTTTTGGTGCCTACCCAGGTTTGGAAACCACTGATCTGGTCAGGCCTACCTGATGTCCAGATGCATCAACTGAGGCACCAAAGTTGAGGTGACACTTGCTTACAGTTGACAGAGCCAGTACCACAGCCTAGTGTTCCCCGTCTACAGTCTCCAGTGCATCTGTATTAAACCGCAGAGGCAGAGAGTATGCTCATCTGCCTATTTGATATTTTGAGTGGCCTTTCTTAGTTCTAGGAAGCAGTAGAATAGAGAAAAACCCACCTAATTGAAACCAAAGTCTCAAAAGGCTGCCAAGAAGAATTCAGTGAAATGATAGGCTGATGCTTCATGAACTGAGGAGCAATATATCCATATACATGTGATAGGGTATATACTGGGGAATAAAATGGTCATGTGAAAATATTTTAAAGTTAGTAAGAGAAAAATAAACATACTTCTAATGAACCTGATCATTTATTAAAACTGTTCCAGAATGTTCCATCTCAGACATGGTGTACAGATGAACAGGATGATCAGTTGGTGCTTCCTGTCTGTGGTTTGTGTTGTTCTCTAAGAACTGTGAGTGAAACAATGAGACTCGGTGTCAAGCACTTCTACTTACTTGATGCTTGATTTCTCTGAAGCCCAGTTCTATTCTTGTTTAACTTGATGATTTTTTTTTTGTGTGTGTGTGTGTGGTACTGGGGATTGAACCCAGGGGCATTTTACCTCTGAGCTACACCCCCATCCCTATTTTTTATTCTTTATTTTGAAACAGGGTCTCACTAAGTTGCAGAGGGCCTAAGTAGCTGAGTGAGGCTGGCCACTAACCTGCGATCCTCCTGTCTCAGTCTCCCAAGTATTGGGATTATGAGCATGTGCCACCATGCCTGGCTTAACTAAATGATTAAAGAAGATTACAAAGTTTGTTTTGGCCAAGCGTGGTGGCGCACACTTGTAATCCCAGTACTTTGGGAGGCGGAGACCGGAGGATCCGGGTTTGCGGCCAGCCTCAGCTCTCTCTCTCTCTCTCCCTGTTTCTCTCTCTCTCTCTCTCTCTCTCTCTCTCTCTCTACTTAGTGAGGCCCTCCACAACTTCGTGAAACCCAGTTTCAAAATAAAGGATAAAAAATAGGGCTGGGGGTGTAGCGCAGAGGTAGAACGCCCCTGGGTTCAATACCCGGTACCACACACACAAAAAAAGTTTGTTTTGGTTTTAATATTTTGTGATGTTTTTCTCTCTGTCAACTTTGCAAACCTCTATACCATTTTGATGTCTCCTGTTTTCTGATTCTACTTTAAGGCTTTCCTGTTATCTCATTTCCTATTTTTCTTTGCTTTTTTTCTGTGCTGGGATTAAACTCAGGGTGTAATGCATGCTAGGCAAATGCTCTACCACTTTTTATTTATTGCATCCCCAGTCCTTTTTATTTATTTATTTAGAATTTTTGAGACAGGATCTCACTAAACTTCCCAGGCTGACCTTGAACTTGCAATCCTCTGACCTCAGCCTCCTAAGTAGCTGGGATTACAGGTGTGCGCCACCATCTCACTTTCTATCTTTTATGTTTTAATTTTGTGTGTGTGTGTGGTGCTGGGGATGAAACCAGGGACATTCTACCTCTGAGCTACACCCATCCCTTTTTACTTTTACTATTTTTTAAAAAATTGAAACAGGGTCTTGCTGGCCTAACAGTTGCAATCCTCCTGTTTCAGCCTCCCAAGTACTGGGATTATAGGTTTGCACCATCATGCACAGCTCTATGTTTTAATTTTAAAAATCTTTTAAGTTTCCTTTTATATAAGTTGTTCTGCTAAGTACTTGGCATGTAAAAAATGAAGAGTACATATTTATGACCTTAAAGAACTCACATATTATCTGGGAAGAGAAACATGTAATAAGCACATTATGATAAAATATAAGGAATATCATAACAACAAATGCAAAGTTCCCAAAAGCAGAGGGGAGGGAAAGATTAATTCTTCCATGGGGATAGAATATGCATGAGGATATTATTGAAGGTTTACAGTTACAGGAAATTTTGAGTTAGTTAGGGAATAGCCACTGAAGCTAGTGTGAGGCCTATAGTTTGGTATAGGTTATGAGGTACTTGGATTAGGGAAGGAAAATGAAAAGGAAGACTGGGATGAGATGAAAGAATCATGGTAAGATTTAGATTTTAGGAAGATTTCTGAGACAGCAGTGTGCCTGTGTTGAAGGGGATAGAAGGAAGGAACTCAGTTGGGAGGGCTTGTAAGTAATTGTGGCCATAGATGAGGAGAATCAGAAGACAGCAGGGACTGAGAATGTAGCTTAGTGGTAGAACATTTGCCTAGCATGCATGCATGAGGCCCTGGGTTCCATCCCCAGTGCCAACCCCCAACACACACACACACACACACACACAAAAGAAAGTGATATTGGGGATAGAGAGAAAGGTAGTGCAAGAGAGATGCTTAGGGGAAGAATGTATGGAATGGGATGATAGATGCAGTGGAGGAGGGAGAAGAC
Source organism: Glis glis (assembly GCA_004027185.1). Lineage (NCBI taxonomy): Eukaryota > Metazoa > Chordata > Mammalia > Rodentia > Gliridae > Glis > Glis glis. The sequence continues at coordinate 46,329 of PVJS01010988.1, forward strand.
CACTTTGAGGTTTCTAGTTTGAGCAACTCTGGGATGTAGTAGCTGATAGATTTGGAGGGCATGGCTAATAGGAGATGTATGTCAAGTGAGTTATTTGAAGTATAGTTTGTTGCACGGGAGAAAGAAGCAGTGGAAATGGATAGCCATGCCAAGGAGGAGGTTTAGTGGTAGAAGATTCTCTAGGAGAAGACTGAGCTATACCAACATTTAAGAGTAGGTAGAAGAAGCCAGGTGCAGTCATGCATGCCTGTAATCCCAGTACTTGGGAGCTTGAGACAGGAGAATCACAGGTTCTAGACCAGTATGTGGTAACTTAGCGAGACCATGTTCCAAAATGAAAAACAAAAAAGGCTGGGGGTGTAGCTCAGTGGTAGAGTACTTCTGGGCTCAATCCCCAGTAACACA
>PVJS01010989.1:0-46732 GCA_004027185.1 Glis glis
TTATTGTTTGTGGTTTTAATGATTGCCATTCTAATTGGGGTTAGATGAAATCTCAGGGTAGTTTTGATTTGCATCTCTTTCATTGCTAATGATGTTGAACTTTTTTTATACATTTATTGGCCATTTATCTGCAAAAAGAGTTTCAGTTCTTCTTTTCGTATTTGTACTCCTTTGATTTCCTTCTCTTGACTTATTGTTCTGGCTACAGTCTCAAGTACTATATTGAAAAGGAGTGGTGATAGTGGACATCCTTGTCTTTGCCACCTTTATGTCTTTTGATTGGGGAGTTGAGGCCATGATATTCAGTGTGATTATTGGGAGATGATTTTTTTATTCTTAATATTTGAGTTGTAACTTCTGTTTTGTGTGTGTGTGTGTGTGTGTGTGTGTGTGTGTGTGTGTGTGTATGTGTTACTAGGGATTGAACCCAGGGACATTCTACCTCCGAGCTACATCCCCCATCTATTTTATTTTTATTTTGAAGCAGGGTCTTGCTAGGTTGATGAGACTCTCACTACTTGCTGAGGCTGTCCTCAATTCTGCAATCCTCCTATCTCAGCCTCCCAAGTACTGGGATTACAGGCATGTGCCACCGTGCCTGTCTTCGTAACTTTCTGTTTGAGGTAGTGTTTGTTCTTCTTTGCTTAGTTTTTCATTTGATGGAAATCATCCTTTTCCTGGTCCTGGCGTGTTTTTTTTTTCTTCTTTGTAATTATTTTTTCACCTTCGGTTTGTCATGGAAAATTTTTGTTTCCCTGTCAGATTTGATAGATATTTTTTCTGGGTAGAGTACTCTTACCTGAAGTTCTTTTCTTTCAGAGTTTGGAATGTGTCGCTCCAGGACCTCCTGGCCTTCATGACTTGGTTTGAGAAGTCTGGAGTGATTCTTATTGATTTGCTTCTTAATGTCACTAGGTCTTTTACTCTCATTACATTTAAGATTCTTTCCTTGGCCTCTGCGCTAGTCAATTTTAATATTATGTGGTATGGTAAACCTTTTCTCTGATCTTGTCTAATGGTGTTCTATATGTTTTCTGTATCTGTGTATCAACCTCACTCTATGTTTTGGAAATTATTTTTTAATTAATGTGCTTTTATTGGTGCATTATAGTCTCACATTATAATGTAAATCATGTTGACAGTGGCATACATGCACTCAGCATTTGGTGTCCAACCAACCTCTACATTTCCCCCCTTCCCAATACAGAGTACTGAGGTTGATGTTGGTATATTCACATATGTACACATAATCGATGGTAGAATTTCTATTTATGAACTTCAGTCTTCCCCCTCCCCTTTCTATAGTCCACCTCCCTGGCTCCACTGAGGTTCCTCCTCCATTTTCTGGAGTCCCTCTGGTATCCCAATTACTCCCTAGCTTGTGCATATTAGAGAAAACATATGTCCCTTCTCTTTCTCTGATTGGCTAATCTCACTTAACATAATGCTCTCCAGGTCCTTCCATTTTCTTGCAAATGACATAATTTTGTTCTTCTTTATTGCTGAGTAGAATTCCATTGTGTGTATAGCCCATAATTTTGTAATCCATTCATCTGTTTATGGACACATAGGCTTGTTCCATAATTTGACTATTGTGTGTTGTGCTGCTATGAACATGGGTATGCATATATTATCAAAGTTCTCTGATTTCAGCGCCTTTGGAAAGATACCCAGGAGTGGTATAGATGGAACCATTCCCAGCTTTCTGATGAAGCTCCACACTGACCTCCATAGCAGCTGAACTAGTTTGCAATCCCAACAACAGTGTAGAAGAGTTCCTATTTCCCCATTCCTCACCAACATTATTATTTGGCTTCTTGATGATTGCCATTCTGATTGGGTTAGATGGAATCTCAGTGTAGTTTTGATTTGCAGCTCCCTGATTGCTAAAATGTTGAACAATTTTTCATGTATCTATAGCCATTTGAATCTCTTCTTTAGTGAAGTGTCTATTCAATTCAGTTGCCTATTTCTTGATTGTGTTATTTGTTTTTTTTCTAGTGTAAAGTCTTTTAAGTTCTTTGTATAGTCTAGATACTAGTCCTCTGCCAGAAGGATAGCTGGCAAAGATCCTCTCCCATTCTCTAGTTTTTCTCTTTAAACTCTTGATGGTTTCCTTTGGTGTGCAGAAACTTTTTAGTTTAATGGCATCTCACTTATTAATTCTTGTTTTAATTTCCTGAGAGATTGAGGTCTTGTTGAGGAAGTTTCTACTTGTGCCTATATGTTGGAGTGTTGGACCTATGCCCTCCTCTAGTAGCTTCATAGTCTCTGTTCTAACTTCCAGGTATTTGATCCATCTCGAGTTAACTCCTGTGCAGGGTGAGATGTAAGGATTTATTTCCATTTTTCTACAAATGGATAACCAGTTTTCCCAACACCATTTGTTGAAAAGGCTGTCTTTTCTCCAATGTATCTGTGTGGTATCTTTGTTGAAAATAAATTGGCTATAAGTGTATGGATTTGTTTCTCTATCTTATATTCTTTTCCATTGGTCTATGTGTCCGTTTTTGTGCCAATACCATACTGTATTTATTACTATAGCTCTGTTGTATAATTTGAAGTCCAGTATTGTGATGCCTCCTGCATGGTTCTTATTGCTGACAATTGCTTTGGCTATTCTGAGTCTTTTGCTTCTCCATATGAAGTTTATGACTAATTTTACTAATTCTATGAAGAATGATATTGGTATCTTGATAGGGATTGCATTGACTCTGTAGATCACTTTTGGTAGAATGGCTAATTTGATGATATTTATTCTGCCTATGCAAAAGCAAGGGAGGACTTTCCATCTTCTAAGATGTTCTTCAATTTCTTTCGTTAGTATTTTATAATTTTCATTATAGAGGTCTTTTACCTCTTTGGTTAGGGTTATTTCTAGGTATTTTATTGGTTTTGAGGTAATTGTGGATGGAATTATTCCCTGTATTTCTTTATCAGTGGATTAATGGTTGCCACATAGAAAAGCTACTGATTTTTTTAGGTTGACTTTGTACCCTGCTACTTTGCTGAGTTTGTTAATCAGCTCTAGTACTCATTTGGTTGAGTTTTTTGGGTCTTCTAGATCATGTCATCTGCAAATAAAGATAATTTTAATTCTTCTTTTCCTTTTTGAGTTCCATTGATATCCATCTCTTGTCTTATTGCTCTGACAAGATTCTTGAGGACTATATTGAAAAGGAACTCTGATAGTAGTCATCCTTGTCTTGTTCTTGATTTTAAAGGGAATTCCCACAGGTTTTCCCTGTTCCATATGATTTTGGCTTTGGGTTTATTGTATAGTGCCTTAATGATGTTGAAGTATGTTCCTTCCATTCCGATTTCCTGCAGTGTTTTTATCACGAATGGATGTTGGATTTTGTCAAATGCATTTTCAGCGTCTATTGAAATGAGCGTGTGATTTTTGTGCTTAGTTCTATTTATGTGATGAATAACATGTAATGATTTACAAATGTTGAACCAGCCTTGCTTTCCTGGGATGAAACCAACTTGGTCATGGTGTACACTTTTCTTGATATGGTTTTGAATAAACATGGCTAATATTTTGTTTAGAATTTTTGCATCTATGTTCATCAATGATATTGGTCTATATTTTTCTTTTCTTGAGGTGTCTTTATTTGGTTTTGGTATTAATGTGATACTCACCTCAGAGAAGGAGTTTGGAAGAATTCCATCTCTTTTGATTTCACAGTAATACTTATGAAGTATTGGGTTTAGCTCTTCTTTAAAGGTCTTGTAGAGTTTAGCTGGAAATCCATCTGAACCTGGGCTTTTCTTTGATGGTAGACTTTTTATTGTTGTTTCTACTTCCTTGCTTGCTATTGATTGGTTTAGGTTTTCTATTTCTTCCATGTTATTGTTTATTGGAATATAAATTTTTGAAAAAGTTTCTGATGATCCTCTGAAGTTCCCCACTGTCTGTATGATGTCTCCATTTTCATTTCTCATTTTAATAATTTGGGTTGATCCTCTCTTTCTTCTTTTGACTAGGTGTTTGTCAATCTTGTTAATCTTTTCAAAGAGTTAGCATTCTGTTTTGTTGATCCTTTGTGTAATTTTTTAATTTTCTATTTCATTGATTTCTGCACTGATTTTAGTTATCTCCTGAATTCTACTGGCTTTGTTATTAGAATCTTTCTGTTTTTCTAGGTCTTTGAGTTGTGAAATTGGGTTGTTTATTTGCTGACTTTCTGTTTTTCATTTGTGGGCACTCAGTGCTATAAATCTTCCTCTTCACACCACCTTCAAAGTGTCCCATAGATTTTGGAAGATCATGTCTCTATTTTTGTTTCATTCCAGGAAATTTTTAGTTCTCCCCTTGTTTCTTTTCTGATCCAATCCTCACTCAAGAGTGTATCATTCAGTCTCCATGTATTTATGTAATTTCTTTGGTCTTCCTGTTGTTGATTTCTACTATCATTCCATTGTGATCTGAGAAGATAAAGGGAATTATATTACATTTTTTAAATTTGATGGTGCTTGCTTTGTGGCCCAGGATGTGGTTTATTTTGGAAAAGGTTCCATGAGCAGCTGAGAAGAATGTGTATTCAGCTCTTGTTGGTTGAAATATTCTGTATATGTCTGTTAGGTCCATTTGGTTTATGCTGTTCTTTAGGCCTGATGAGCATTTACTCATCTTTTGTCTTGAAGATCGATCTAGTGGCATGAGTGGTGTGTTGAAGACTCCCACTATTATTGTATTTGTGTTTATTTGAGATCTGATGTCCCAAAGAGTTTGTTTTACAGATGTGGGTGCACCCACATTTGGCACATAAATGTTTATTATCATTATATCTTCTTGTTGGGTTGTTCCTTTTATTAATAAGAAGTGACCCAATTTTTGGTTCTGATGTGTTTTAGTTTAATGTTGGTTTTGTCATATATCAGCGTTGTTACTACTGCTTGTTTTTGGTCTTTATTTGCATGGTATATCTTTTTCCATTCTTTCACCTTTAGCATATGGATATCTTTGGCTGTAAGGTGAGTTTCTTGCAATCAGCATATAATTGGATTATATTTTTAATCCACAATGTATGTCTTTTAATTGAAGAATTAAGACCTTTGACATTCAGTGTTATTATTGAAATATGATTTTTGTTTCCTGTAATTTTGAGTTCTCTTTTATGTTTGATATAATGTTATTTTGCTTAGTTGCCTAGCTGGTGGAGTTTGCCTCTTCTCTGGCTCTGGAATTTGCTTCTTTTGGCTTTTTTGTGTTTTATTTCTTTATGTATTTTCTCTAGTGCTGGCTTGGTAGTCATGAATTCTTTAAGTTCCTGTTTGTCTTAGGATGTTTTTATTTCTCCATCAATTTTGAATGTTATCTTTCCTGGATATAGCACTCTTGGTTGAAAGATGTTTTCTTCCACGGTGTGGACTACCTCATATCAGTCCCTCCTGACATTCACGACTTGGGTTGAGAAGTCTGGAATATTTATTGTTTTGCCCCTGAATGCCACCTGTTCTTTTATTCCTGCTGCTTTTAAGACTCTTTCCTTTGCCTCTATGTTAGTCATTTTTATTATTACATGGCGTGGGGAGGTCCCTCTTTGGTCTTGTCTTAACGGTGTTCTGTATGTCTCCTGTACATGTATGTCCAACTCTTTTTTATGTTTGGATAATTCTCTGAATTATTTCTCTGAAGCGGTTTCTGATACCTTTGGTTTGTGCTTCTAGACATTCTTCTAGGCCTTTTATCCATTAGTTAGTTCATTTCATCCTGTTCCACATGTCTTTGATGTTTAGGTTGGATTGTTGTAATGTTTTCTGTATATCATTGACTGTGTTTACAGTTTTGAATGAACTGTCTTCCAAAATGGTGCCCTGTTTATCATGTGGTCTAACCTGCCAGACTTGGTTTCCATTGTGGTCTTTAATTCATTGACTCCTTCAATTTGCTCAAAACTTTTTTCTGGTTCCTTCTAAGAGCATCAATTTCCTCCTTCATTTTCTGTACACTTTTTTGAGGCCTTTCATCATATTTAAGATCAAAATTCAGAATTATCCTTTTTGCATTTCCTGCAAATCAGTATTAGTAATCTCACTTGTTGAGCTGTGGAAGTTTATTTTTGCCTCGCTGTTCTTCATTCTCATATTTTCAGAGTTCTCAGGTTTGTATTTCTGTTGTCTTGACATCTTCTTCCTCTTTGTGTGAAATTCTTGTTTCAATTTGTTATCCCTTTATAATAAGGTCTATGCTAGAGGTATATATATGCTTCTACCAATCTGACTAGTATAATCAAACTTTTGAGTTTGTTCTCAAGAGCCTCTTAAAGTATATATAGTACTCAGTAAGGCAAACAGGAGTATCTGATTGACTTCAGGCTGCCTTGCTCTCCAGGCCCAATCTCTGCAGGGCCAGACACTATGATGTTCTGATTAGAGACTGCAGCCTACTTGTTGGGATTTAGTGCCCCCCAAACACTACCGCTGCTCTGCAGATTATCAGTCTGTGATGCTGTAGAGTGCTGCCCTCTGGTCTCTGTGGACAGGGGGGCTTAGGCTTAGAAAAACAGCAATTGTTATGTTCTGAGCTTGTGGCCCAGCTATCTGAGCTTTGATGGCCCCTGGGACCCCACCACTGACCTGCTTATTATGATCATGTGAGGTACTGTCAGTCACTAGCATGCATGCATGCCAAATATAAACTCTGATGGTGGGGAGACTGGTTAGTTCCCAGATTGTAATTGTGACCCAGTGAAATGCTGTTGGGCATTTGGCTTCTCGGCCTGCAGCCTGGCCAAGATGGCCCTACTGCTACTCTCCACCCAAGGCCCAATCACTGACAGGAAGAGACTGTATAGTTCCAGGCCTGGGGCTCGGTTGGGTCAGTTTTCTCAGCCCCTGGAACACCACTGGTGCTCTGAGCTCCCCCAATGATGCAAACCCTTGCTGGCCCCCAGCGCTGGTGTTTGCAGCACCTGAAGGCAGCCAGGTGCAGTTTATTGCTTTCTGAGCCTGCAACTTGGTAGGCTGAGTTATTTTTCCCCAGACACTATGACTGGGTGTCCTGTGGCGATCCTCAGAAAACTGTCAAGGACGCTGTGACTTGCAGACTGTAGGTCTCTCCCTCCCAAATGTCCTGAGGGAGCTGTCTGCTAGTCTACGCCTCTGCTGTGTCTACCACAGACCTTACTCCCACCTCCACACGGGTGATATGCCAGGTTTCAGAAACTGTGAGTCTCTTACATGCGACATTAGTCCCTGTACCCACAGTGCAGTCTCCTGCTGGGATGGCTCATTAACTTATGGTCTTATTGAGTGCTGCTCTGGATCTCTGGAGGAAGAAGTGGGCTCAGCTGTTTCTGCAGATTCTGATCAGACTGGCCAGGCATTTGAGTCTCTGTCGAGCGTGGAGTGAGGTGTCTACTGATGATGATCTGCAGTCACTGGATCCACATCAAATTGCTGGCTTCTTTGCACCAGTCTTTGGAAGCCACAATGCTGGCAGCCATCAGTCCCAGCATGGCCTGGCCAAGATGGTGCTGCCTCTGTTCCCCTTGTGAGATGCGTCAAGCTCTTTACAGTCCTCTGTTTTGTCTTCTGGCTTTGGTTTCACCATGTTTCATTATTTTGTTGTTGTTTTTTCAATTTTTCGCTACTTTTCTTCTCTTGTCAAGAAGCTGTCTTCACGGACATTGAGTTCTGAGTATCAGAGTGACTGAGATGTGCTGTCTCCCTCAGTCGCCATCTTAGTTCTCTATGTTTGAGAAATTCTTTGATATTATTTCCCTGAAAAGATTTTTGATTCCTTTGGTTTTGGCTTCTGGACCTTCCTCTATGCCTATGTTTTTACAGTGGGAGCTGCACTGTGGACTCTTTCCTTAAATTCAGATCAGATTGTCTGAACAGAGAAATTAAAAACTAACAGGCAGCTCAGTTGCAGCCTTAACAAAATTTTATTATGAAGTCAGTAAGAGATAGAAAAAGGGAAGAGAAAAAGCAGCGGGCCTGGAAGACACGCTGGAGAGCCCAAAAGTGGAACTCTGTCCCACCCTCTGACCCCAGCTCCTTAAATACAATTCTCACATTGGTATGGTTTTATCAGCATTACCAAGGCAATGAGCTAGTAACTTATTTCTTAGGCATAACTTATTCCTTAGGCAGGTGGTGCCTTCTAGTCTACTAACTCCACTTACTAATTGCCGAGGTCACTAATATACCTTGTTTTTACCCCTATTGTATTGGGCTGTATTGGTTGTCTATCAACTATGGGCACTTTGATGTAAGGCATGGAGTTTGCCTTTCTCATACTGAGGCTGAGTTACAAAGAATAGGAGGTAAACAGAGGCACTGATTACAGCCAATATAGCTGTGCACTATGATCTTAGGGCTAAAACCTTAACTGCCTCTATGATGTTTTTAAGTCTCGGCGTGCTTCTAAGGCTAGAGGCTTCAATTGTCTTTACTTTCTTACTATAGGTTAATCATTAGAACAAAGAGGTAGAAGAAAAAGGGAGGGGGAGCTCTTGGAATGTAATGGAGCTACTGCCTTTTCCTGCCTGAATGACTGTCTTTTACATTTTATTAGAAATTAATATCAGAGCAATTTTCCCAAACTGGCACATATGTGGTATTAAAAGAACAAAAAAGAGAAAAAGTTAACAAAGAAAGTCCCACCCAGGAGAAGCCCATGGGAAAGGAAAAACTCTCAAACCCATTCTCTCTGCTCTTTATTCCAAATGAGGAAAGAATTTCTGTAGTTCGCTGATTCAAATTATAACCCATGGACTCTGCTTCTGTAACTGGCTTGCTTCCTATAAAAAGGGGAACAGTGGGCTGGTATAGTGCTCCTGCTTCTGCCTTTCCTGGGGAATGGTAGCTGCTGTGGCTGAATACAGCCTCTTGCCTTAGCTGTGTTGATGGTCTTGGATCTTTTGTTCTATGCGTGTGGTTTTACATCTATTATTCTTAGGTTTGCTCTTTTAAAGTTATCACATATCTCTTGGATGTCCAGCTCATGCTGTAGAATTTATTTTTCTAAATTTTTTTCTATGCAATCATTTTTGGAGTGGTCAACTTCTAAGAGTGAAATTCTGTTTTCCATGTTGTCTAGTCTACCACTTATGGTTTGTTTTGTATAGATGTTTTCATTTCATTTATTGCATCTTTCCCTTCCTTCAGAGCTTCTTTTTGATTCCTGTTCATGGTATCAGATTACTTGTTGATTTGATCATACTTTCAGCCTCCTCTGAATTCTTTTCTGAAATCCTGTATCATTTCTATTATTAAACTTCTGAATTCTTCTGTTATTCTCTGCAACTCTGAGTTGGTGGGTTCTGGTGTTGTGGGATTGTAAGGATTCATTGTTTCCTTTATATTCTTTTTTATCATGATTTCTGGTTTCTGAGTCCATATATTTTTTTTGGTTTTGATGGCTCTCTCTTACTCTGTGGATTTCTTATGTCTAATCTATCTCCCTTTATAGTATATTATTCTGGAGATAAATATTTACCTCAAGGTATGCCTTAAAAGTGAGTAGCCTCTGCCATAGAGGTATTCAGTTTTCTTTTGAGTATTTATCACCCTAAAATGCTGACTTTGAGGTCTGTGCTTTGTATCACCCTTCTGTTTTTCTCCCTTTAGGTTGCCAATACTGGGTTGCAGTTACTCCAGGAATGTCTGCCTCCCCCAATGGTGGCATTGATGGGTTCCAGGTGTTAAAGATTGAGGAACTGTCTGTCACTTCCATAATAGAGAGTAATCTCTGAGGTGTGGGTATAGTAGTTTGTGTCCTGTGCATTTTTAAACTTCTATGTGTGGGGTGCTAGGTGGCTCTGTCTGTCAGCTGTAACTGGTTTGTCTTTAGTGTCTGGCAGTCCTTCCTGTTGGTTCACCTATCTGGTTCAGCCTCAGCAGTAGGCTTTTAGAGGAGTCAACTGGTATAAATATACAAGGGCAAATTGTATTGTAATGAATGGTGAAGGGTGAGTGAGGAGGAAAGGGATAGAATGATGGATGCAATAACAGGGTAAAGTAGAAAAAAGAATCAAGTAGAATAAGAGTTCATGTGTGGTTAGAAAATATATAATAAAGAATAAAAATAGTGAAAGTAAAGGAAAATTCTAGTAACTAGTGTAGAATGTTTAGATATAGTGATAGAAAATCGATATAATACCAGGAACTTGCAGACAGGCTCACTAGGATTCACACAAGCAAAACATAACTCAGACAATATCTTACATGTACACACATAAGAGGAGAGGAAGAGAAAAAGAGGAAAATAAAATAAAAAGGAATCTTAAGAATTGCTTAACTGAGAATGAGTAAAATTTCCTTGTTGGAAGACAGCTGATTCCCCATGTGGCTTTGGATATTTCCTTTTATTGTTTAAATTTATTTAAACAATAAATAAATTTTTATTTATAAATAAAGGTTTATTGTTTAAATTTGTTTTCCTTTCTTGTTTTGAGGCTTGCATAGATGAGAGGTGTAAGCTGCTCCAAAGCTTTGGTTCAAGCCTGCTCACCTCCCTGCTCTGTTTCTTACTTTGCTAAGGAGGCAGATTGGGGTGGAGGTGCAGGGAAGGCCTGGCCCGACTGGTAGCTGCTGGGTGGGGGCTCTTCTAGGCTGGGTGTTGGGAGTGTGTCCCAGGGCACTCACCCAGCATTTACTAGGGTCCTAGGCTCGATCCCCTGCACTGAAAGAGGAAAATAAAAAGGAGAGAAGAAAAAGAAAACAGACAAAAGGGGAAGAAAAACCCTACCAAAACACAAGTACAGAGAAAGAGCCAAAAACACAGAAACAGAGAGAACAAAAAGGTAAAGAGAAAAATAAAGAAAAATAGAACAACAATAAAAACTCTCGTGTTTGGCCTCTGCAGCTCTTTTGGGTCTGTTTAAGGTCCACTTATTACAGTGGGGTCCCAAGCATGTTCCAAGTGTTCTTGCTTGTTCAGAAACCTGTAACAGAGATGTCAGTCTGCAGTCCCAATGCTATGGTCTCCTGCCCAGTTTCTCTTTCTGCGACAGCACCAAGCACTGGGCACCAGGCACAGGGTCAGTTCCAAAGCAAGTGCAGGTACCCTGCATTTTCCACAGAGAATGCTGCAGTTTACAAGTCTGGTGTTTCCTCAGAGTTTCATATGCAGCATGTAGCCACGGTCTGTGTGAATTCCCACCACCTTTTTATGGTCTCTTTTCTGTTACCCCTTGAGGAGTCTGCATTCACCTTCCTGGAGTTCACACACTCATCTCTGCTACTGGGAACACAATGGGACAGTGGTAGGGAGGGACAAGATAGTGGATTTTGTCATCCTTCTCTGTCCTTTCCACACAGGATTGTGCAATTCTGTGACTGTTTTCCTTTGTGTCCATGGAATAAATCTCAGGTTGCTAGATCTAAGATTTTCCTGGATTTCCAAAGTTCCTGCCTGTTCACAGTGAACCCTATTGTTCTCGCATCTCTGCTTGTTCAGGGAATTTGTTGCTTCTTTTTCTTTTGTCAGCCTGGGTGTTTAAAAGTGGCCTTGTTGATATTATTGAGTTTCTCTATCTTCAGTTCCTACCACCCATGAAGGTAGTCTGGTATGTAGGATGTTGTTCAGTTTAGAGCTCCCCAAGATGAGTTAGTGACAAGCTCGTCTAAGGTTCCTTACTCCATCTCCCTCTTCCCACAAGCCTCTTTCATTATTTTATTTTGTAAACAGTTTCCTGCTTTATACTTTCTAGCTGCTACCTCCCTTCATTATCTGACCCACCCCTCCACTACACTTCTAAAACAGTTAACCTTTGTTTTGCAGAAAAAGTGATCCAATTAATGTGTCACATCATTTCACAAGTAATCTTACAGCATTTCTGTGACCTCCCATCTTGTCAGAATAAAGTCTTAAGCATCTTATTGACAGTATTGAATCATACAGAGTTCTGTATGGTCTTGTTTTAATTTACATCTGATCATTTGCAGGCAGTCTCTTAATTTGCTTATTTGCACCATATTGACCTTTTTACTTGAAAGTCTTGTTAATAGTGCACTTTACCTTTGTAATTGGACAGGTAATTATTACTTCTCTGGATGACATAGACTTTTAAGAGTCTTTTTTCTTGCAATATCTTCTGTATACTTTTGGGCAACTAAGATAACCTGATATAGATTAAGCACCATGTGAATATTTCTCAAGTAATCAATTGAATTAATATTAGAAATTATAATAATGAAAGATCATCTTCAGCTTTGATGATGAACTGGTACATCCAGAATCATATGGAAACTTATAGAATATTAACTAAGAAAGAGAAGACCAGAAAAAGGATTCTGCTACCCTGACACTTATCAAATGTATAACTACAATGTACCAATAAATGAATATAAAAAAAGGATTCAACTTATCAATAAAACTGACCTGAAATTCTTTGGCAAATCTAACTTCATGACTCAATTTGAAATATTGTTTTTCCTATATCCTGTCCAAAATTTACTATATATAAACTTTTTGAATTAATTAATTTTATTTTATATAAGATAAAATTCTGTGTATTTGCTTTGTACAGCATGCCATTTTGAAGTATATTTGGACTATGGAAAGAATAAATCTAGCTAATTAACATAAGCATCACCTCACAAAGTATCATCTTTGTGATGAGAACACTTTACATCCAATCTTTGAGCACTTTTCAAGAAAACAATACATTATTGACTCTAGACATCATGTTGTACAAAAGATCTCTTGACCTTATTCTTCCTACCTAACTAAAATTTGATATTATTTTACCAACACTGATCCCCACCAAACACCACAACCCCGAAGTTACTCCCAGCCCCAGCTAACTCCCAATTCTACTCTCTACTTCCATGAGACACTCTTTTCCAGATTCAACATAAGAATCAGATAATGCAATATTTTTCTTTATGTACCTGTCTTATTCTCTTTGGTACAGATGTTTTAGTGGTTATGCAATTAATTAAACAAGTAGTGTTCTCTTATAAAACTTGTGAAGCTATAATAGCTCCTGGAAAGATAAATATTAGATTCTTTCCCTGAGTTTGTTTCTAATGTAACAGTGTCAGCACAAGGGAACTTTATTCCTTACACTGTTAAAAGTCGCAGCCAAATGAAGAAGGATGACCATATAGTACATATGCAGATGTATTTTTTGTTAATCTTAGTAACCCATCAACTTTGGCTACTTAAGTGCAGGCAAAATTTTTGAATTGCCTACATGATTAAGAAAAAGTGGAAGAATTTTTACCTCAGTATTAAAGTAATTTTTAATTTGATTGCTTTACTGCAATGTTAAAATTAACAATCATTTATACTTTTTACATTAAAAAGATTCTTCTTTTATTGTGCTTTCACATTTAATATGTTATGTCATACATTTCATATTCATCATTTTTAGGATCAAATTTAGACTTTTATTATCAATAAAATATGATTTACTTCTAAGGACAACTGAGAAAATCACCTTATATACTCAAAATTATTTCTTAAAGATAGTAAATATAACAGTATAGTTTAGTGAATGCTTTTAATGTGTGCTTGCTGAGGTTTTTTGTTTGTTTTTTTTTTTTTTTTACTTATGTGACCTAGCCTTGAAGCATGTATTTTGGATCTCTAAAATTAATATGTATACAATATTGTCAGCACTGATAATTTGCTATTATGTTATAAATAGCCATTAATTTAATATTCCCTTGTTTTCAGGGAAACAGAAGAAAGGTAAGATCCATTCTTCACAAGTAATCATAAAAAAGCATTCTTAAAACAGAATGAAGTTTATTAGCAGCAATCTAATTGAGAAAGGTGACTCTTACTATGTGCTATTTTTAAACTGGAAACTTTAAAATTTATACTTCCCACATAATAACTATACATATTTATGGGTTACAGTGTGATAATTTGATACACACACACACACACACACACACACACACACACACACACATATATATATATAATTATGTAATGATCAAATCATTATAATTTCCATATCCTTAGACATCCATCATTTCATAACGTTGGGAACTTTTTAACTCTTTTCCTCAAGTTCTTTACAAAATATATAATAAATTATTATGAACTCTAGTCACCCCACTGTGCTGTAGAACACTAGAACACATTCCTCCTATATAACAGCATTTTGGTACACTTATTGAACTTCCCTCTTTCTGTCCTCCTTCCACCCTTTTTATCTTTGAAGGAGATAGAATTCTGACATAGCAAAATGTGTTATAGTTAGATATAAAATGTCCCCTAAAGAGCTCATTTATTAATGGTTGGAGTTGATGTTATTGAATCATGTGGGTTGTAATCCCAGAAGTGGATAAATCCATTGTAATGGATTTACCTGGGTGGTACCTGATATGCCTGCAGGCTGTGACTTGAAGAGGTGGTTCCTGGGGGTGTAGCCTTGAAGATTATATAAATGGTTCCTCCTCCCCCTGCTCTCTCTCATATCCAGTAATGCAAAGAGCATAGCCCATGGTCTCTCCCTGTGCCTCCTGTCACCATGCCCTGAGATCTGTGGTCCCCAGCCTCACATAGACTGAGCCTGAAACCATAAGAAAATAAATCTTCTTTCCTCTAAGTCTCGTGGTCAGTCTTTAGGTTATAGCTGCAAGAATGCTGATGAGTACAAAGCAGGTACACTCTGGTTGCTGGCAGTAAGTCATTTCACCTTAAATCTCTTAGATCATAGGTTAGGTAGGTTTAAAATATTTTAGTATTCTCAATCTCAGGTATAACTAGTATATTTTCTCATATGATAGATGCTTTATGATGCTCTTGTAATATGGGATATGCATATATTTTAGGTAACAAAACTAGCTTTGAAAAACAAACTGTTATGATAGATTTTTATGGTTCTTCATATTATAGAATTAACAATATCAATAATTCATATTTGATGCTAGATGTATTTTTTCAAATATTTCTATCTTTCAGTTGTTTTCATGTGCATGGTATTAAACTTACTCTGGCTCCTAGATCATCTCATTCTATTGTCATCACTTTACTTCAAGTTTACATATTTTCTCCTCACCACGTTTACATTTCATGAGATTCTTTTATGTTCCAAATAGTCTCATTTTTGTGGACTGGTGTTGAAGTGTCTTAGAGCAAAATATCACTGTCTGAGAAATATTCTGCAGTGTTTTAATTCTAAAAACATATTTAAATATGTCTTCTCATATAATTTCGCTATAATTTCCCTTTTTGTAGAAATTTTAGAGTGAGAAAAAGTCAATTACCTAGTACATATAATATTGAAATTAAAACAGACAATGCAGACAATGATCTCCTGAGGAGAATCAGTTCACGTGTTTCTCTGCTCTTTATTTTAATGTGTGATTCCCCAGGATTCTTGATTCAGTCATTTTGCCACACTGCTGTGTCAAACACTCCCCAAAAGGACTGATAATCTCTTTACATAAAAACTGAAGTATACCTCATCTAACCCAGGCTGGGGACTGATTCTTGCAGCTACCTCCTGTTCCGTTTAACCCAGGGAGAATTCCCTCCTGTTTCTAAGGAAGATTTCAATCTTCACCTCCACAGGCCTGTATGGTGGACTCTTCCCAAGATGTCTAAGATCTGATTGTCAGAGCAAGTATGAACTACCCATGAAGAACAGAGCTAGATGCAGAGAGAAACTGAATAAAAAGCTAAGAACTCATGAAGAGATAAAGGACTTAAATTATAGAGATTGACACAATAAAGGAAGCAGACTTTTTTTTATCTGAATATTTCAAGGCCCATTTTACAGAGTCCCTTTTTTTTTGTTTATTTCTCTTGGTCACAATGAACTTTTCCTGATTATGTACTTTTATAGCAATTGCTTCATATCATTTCTGTAGCATTTCAAATAATTTTCTTTGAGTTGCTTATTTTTTTCTATATGCATACGATCTTTTCCTCACTCAGTTATAACGGCTTGATTAGATGCTTATGTTTCTATATTGTATAGTCCTCAAATAATCCAGTATGTTATTTAGTCATTGATTTGAATCTGTGTTTGACTAGGGGAGACACATGTACATGTTTTCTGCATCTTCCTACCAAAATGTTATAAAAATTATGGAGGTTAAATAAAACAAATTAAGAAAAAATAATTTATAATCTGTGTCTCAACCAATTCAGAAAGCAGGACAAAGAAGGAAATAAAGTTAGCATTTTTTTAAATAAAAGGAAAGTAAATTAAGAAAGCAACTTCATGAGGAATTACATCATTTGGGCAAAAATATTGTCATGTCAAGAAAGTCTATCTTTTATATGTATGTACATTGTACATCTGCGTCCCTTTTCCTATCTTACTTCCCATACAGACTGTGGACCACAAACGCGCATAGGGATAGAGGCGTGAGGATAAGAATTAGGCAGGCAGGAGAGCTAATGTGCAGTGACTTAACATTAGTCACCAAAGATAACAACATACATTTTATCTTTATACATTCTTAGAAACGAGGATTTATGTGTGAAAATAAAATAAAATAAATGTGAAACCATGTGTATGGCATAGATAATCTTCACTTGAATAGAAACACACAAAAATTGTTCTGTATCACTTATATAAGCCTTCTAACCAAAAAATGTTTTGAGCTTAATATTGAACAATGAGTTAATATGCCTGCAAACACACACTTAATTTGATATCTGGAGAAGCTGAATATGGGTAATCTTCTCCAATTCTACAATACATAAGAAATCTAAAGAGGAGAGTACAGAAAGTGTTAAGGCTATAATAAGAGCAGGAAAACTAAATATTTCTTGACTTATTAGTGGTTTGAAAAATATGCTAAAATAACAGTCTACATATGTTCTTTTCCTTCCATTGTTACATGGTACAAGTTAGCTTTAAAATTCCCTGAATCATTACTGGATAATTAAGGATTACTAGGAAATGACAATGTCTCACACAATTATTACTCACTCTGGTATCACCTGTATCCTCTCTGCTCCTATGCAGCAGTCACTATTAATCTGTCCAGACAAATCACACTTTACCTGAATAAAATAAATATTACAAAGAGCTGCCTGAGAACTCACTATTTCTTGAAAATAAATAATTTAGGTGAAATTGAATGAAATATGTAATCAGAGAAATACATCATTAATAGCATTTATGGCTGTATTGACTATTCTATTTATGTTTTGATGTAATTTTTCAATAGGTCATAATGTTCCTTTATTATTTTAGATTAGAGAAATCAAATCATCTATCAGGTTAGTTTCCAAATCATGTAGGCTTATAGCTTGGCCATTAAACAAATTATCAAAAATTAGTATTTTAGAAGTCAGAGAGCTAGGATTTGGATAGAGTTTGTCTTCCTGGACTCATGAAAGGGTTGAATCCCCAAGGTTACGTGTTAATAGTTATTAAGAGGATAGAAATTAAGTCTGACAATGGTATTTAGAAGTGGGGGCCTTTGAAGACAGATTAGGATTAGGTAAAGTCATTAAGATGGAGTTCCATGATTGAATTGTAATGGCTTTATAAGAAGAACGACAGCGACCAGACACACAGACACAGACATACAGGCTCCCTGTCCTGCCATGTGTTTCCATGTACAGCCCCAGGACATTGGTAGAAAAAAAATATATGCCATCACTAGAACTGAACCCACACCTGTGCCATGTTTTCAGACCTCCCACACTGTGACCTGAATGAAAGTCTTCTCATTACAGTTGCCTGCCTCAGGTATTTCATTACAGTGATAAAAGGGCATGAATTAAAGACCACTTTAATGCATTAGTTATATGTTCTTTATCATTCTTCAGTCTATCACAACTATTAGGTTTCTAAGATTATTAATGTTTTGTATTGCCCCAGATAACAGATTATTTTAGTGTGGATAACTCTTTTAACAAAGCAACTGGATGGTTGAGTAAAATTTACAAATCCAACAATACCGAAGGATTGATAGAATAAGTGGAGCTCTCATTCACTGCATATGGGAATGATAATAGTGATTTTAAAATGTTTTGATAAGCAGTTGGGAAATTTCATAGAATATTAAGAACAGATTTACCGTAGGGTTCAGAAATCAGACACTGTTATATTTATGTACTTGATTTGAAAACTTAAGCCTTCTCAAGAACCTGTGTGCCAATGTTTGTAGCACCTTTTTTCGTTAATCATTCCCCAAACTAGCAGCACCAAGATGTCCTTTGACAAATGAATGAATAATCAAACTTTGGTATAATTTTACAATAGAATAATAGTCATTGATATAAAGGAACAAGTTATTAGCTCACCCAACTACATGATTGAGTCCTAAGTACATTTTTCAAAATGAAAGAAGCCATATACTAAAAGACTATGTACTGCATGATTTAGTTATAATAAATTTCTGAACAAAACTAAACTGTAGGAATATAAAACAGATGACTATCTTTTAGGAACTTGAGAATGCTAGAGCATTTTGTGAAAAAGGAGGAAACAAGAGACTTTTTTTTTTTTTTTGCAGTACTGGGGATTAAACCCAGAGGGGTTCTACCTCCGAACTACACCCCTGGCCCTATTTTTTATACTTTATTTTGAAACCGGGTCTCACGAAGTTGCAGAGGGCCTCACTAAGTAGAGAGAGAGAGAAAGAGAGAGAGAGACAGGAGAGAAAGAGATAGAGAGAGCTGAGGCTGGCCGCGAACCCGGATCCTCCGGTCTCAGCCTCTAAAAATACTGGGATTACAAGAGTGTGCCACCACGCCCGGCGCCAACAAGAGACTTTTTAAGGTGATAAAATTACGCAATATGGTACTAGGGTGGTAGATATACACACATATGTCACGTGCATATATGACAATATCCATAGAACCTTACATCAAAGATGTGTGAACTTTAATGCATGCAAATTTAAAATCAGCAAGGAGATCATAGAGTACCAGGATCAAATTCAGACTCTGCAAAAGAAATACAGCTGTAGTACAAATATATGACAAATTTCTCTAAAGGAGGTAAAGCAAAAAAGAAACCGACCTATATAACTTTTGAAAATAGTGTTCCTTAGTCTTCTTGGACCACTGTAACAAAGTACCATAGACTGTGTGGTTTGGGAAACAGGAATTCACCTTCTCACAGTTTTGGATGCTAGAAGTCCAAGACCAGGGTGCCAGGTGAAGGCTCTTTTCTTCTTTTCTGCATCCTCACAGGGAAGGGAAAGAGAGAGAGTTCCCAGTTGTGTCTTAGAAGGACACTAATCTCATCATGATGGCTCCACTCTCATGACATCATCTAATCCTAATTATATCCCAAAGGCAATATCTCCAAGTACCATCCAACTGGGGGTTAGGGCTTCTACATATGAATTGGGGGGGGGGTCACACAATTTAGTCCATTGCCAATATTTTGACTGGAAATTATAAGGAAAAGAAAACATAACTTTAAATAAAAATTGAACTTAATAGAAAGTTGTTCCTCATGGGAATGTAGATAATTATGAAATACCTTTTCTTATGTATAGGAATTGATCAAATATGTACATTGTGGATAGATGATGAGAGTTAGATTATTCCTTGTTGGTCAGTAAAGCTACCAATGAGCAAGAGCAAAGAAGATTAGAATGAACTATATGGCACTGGATTAGAGTTGAAACTACACATAGGTCAAATATAGAAATATGTATACATATGTGTGCATTCATGTGTTAGTACTCAGATGTATTTCCAGTCTGTCTACTGAATGATTGTTTTTATAAACAGTGACACTTTAGTAATAATGAATGATACCAGTACCTACTTCTTGGTACCTGATACCATTCTCTAATACAAGAAATGAGAGTTCCTGGAGAAATAGCTGCCTCTATGATTGTTGCCAGAAAAATACTAAAGAACTTTGAGAATCATGCAATGCCAGAAAGTAGGAAAGTACCCAAAACAAAGAAACAGGATATGTCAAAGAGAAAAAGGAGCCAACTAAATGAGTTCTCAGTGGCTAGTTGGGGTAATGTAAGCAACAGAACAAATAAGTAATGGATTATAAGACAAAGAATAAAATATATAGCCATGTATGCATACTGCTCATTGCCAAGTAATTTTTTGAGGCTCTCCCTTGCAGGAGGGACAGCTCAGGCTGCCCACTCCCTTTCATGCTGGCCACACTGGACAACGGAGTATGGGATGGATGATAAGGGGGTAGGGCCAATTTATAGGGGATAAATGTACCAAAACTACAATAACACAGGATGAAAATTAACATCATGATAGGCTATGGTGATGCCATGCACCCCTGGTATTATGTGATAAAATGTGATTCACCTCTTTGTTATCTTTCACCCAAATCGACATTATAACTATAACAAAAACAAACCAAATAGAGGCATATTCTATATTTAATATGCTCCAAATGATCCAGATCATCAAATGCAAGATAGTCTGAGTAACTGTCACAGTCTAGAAAAGCTCAAGTAGACGTGACAACTGAATATAATGTGGTATGCTGAGTGGCATTCTGGGACAGAAAAAGACATTTGTGGGAAAGCTAATGAAATCCAAAAAAAGATCTGGAGTAATGTGCTAGGATTGATTTCTCAGTTGTGATGATGTACTTTGGTAATATAAGATATTAACAGTTCAAGGGAAGCTGGGTGAAGAGTGTATGGACATCATCTGTGTTAACTTGCAACATTTCTGGAAATCTGTACATATTACACAGTAAAAACATGATTAAAGAAAAACTAAATCAGTAAGCTTTCCATGAGTGCATAATGTGTGCATGCATAATTTATAAAATGTACATGTACACACATACATATATTAGCTATGATTATTAGTAATTCTCATTAAAATACTATACATGAAATATTCATGGCTATATTTGATTATTTTATATATTCCACATTCCTGTGTGTACTTTGCTAATTGCTACAGAGGCTTTATGAATTCCTATATAATATATATATATGTTATATATATATTATATATATGTTATATATGTGTGTGTGTGTGTGTGTGTGTGTGTGTGTGTGTGTGTGTGTGTTAGGTATTTTTTATAGCTGCTTTACATATTAAAAACTTGTTAGAATGCCTCTGGGTTCAATCCCCAGTTACAAAACAACAACAACTAAGGTGCAAGAAGATGAAGTGACTGTCCTAAGGATTAAACATCAATAGAAGAGTAAAGATTTGAACCAAGAATTATTGATGAACTGATTTTGACATTGGCTAAGTGAAATCACCAGTGTCACAAGTCTTGAGAGTGGTTGGGCTGCATGGGGATCTGTTCCACTGTAACTGTTCTCATATGAAATCTCTTAATAGGACTATTAATTACCTAGATACTAATTATATAGAGAGTATGTATACATGTATATATGTATATACATATGTATATGCATATACATATATGTATGTGTATACATGTATAAATATATGTATGCATATATATATAGTTTACATACTTGCTAAAATAATTATATTCTGTTTATCAAATAAATTTAATATGCTACTATAACCATTTTAGCATGCTACTATAACCATTTCAGAATGCATGTTTCTGTATTTCATTAAAATATAATAGCTCAGCCGGGTGTGGTGGCACACGCTTGTAATCCCAGTACTTGGGAAACTGAGACAAAAGGACCGCAGGTTCGCAGTCAACCTCAGCTACTTAGTGAGACCCTCCACAACTTAGTGAGATCCTGTTTCAAAATAAAGAATAAAAAATAGGGCTGGGGTGTGGCTTGGAGGTAGAATGCCCCTGGGTTCAATCCCCAGTACTGCAAAAAAAAAACAATATAATTGATCGATATGATTCACTTTTATCTTAGAATACATCGCACCTTTGTCTAAGGCATGAATCTTAAAATAAGAGCATTTTATTGCTAAACATGTTTAATATTCAATTAAATAGGCTTTTCTTCATTTTGCTGATGCTTGTCATTTCTCTAATTGTAACATCATGTTTAAGGTGAAGAATTCTCCTCCAAGTTTGCTTTATATTTAACTTTTCAAAGAAAATTTATCTTTGTGCCTTAAAGTATTCTGGTTGTACAAAAACTTTAGTTATTTAGTATATTAAATTCCCAAAGACCTGCACAGGGATATTTATTATTATAGATAATGATTTAAACTAAGCCAAAATATGAAAAATCAAAGACAAATATTTTCTCCAGTACTTAGTTTGCAACTACTAGTAATAGCCCAAATTATTAAATTTTGAGTTCTAAGGTTATTTCTAGATGAATCAAGCTCTTTATTATATATAGTGGCAAGAGATATTGACAAAGCCCTTACTACATGCTGAGCACAGTTCCAGACAGTCCATTATGTATCATCTCCTCTATTTCTCAAATACACCCCATAAGTAGTTGGTAATATTACAATGTGGATGTGAACCATCTTAGTTCTGGACAATGTAAATATTAAAAGTCACCCTGCAAGAAATGACAAGTCCAAGACGGCAATAGATAAGGTGACTTGCACCTTGTCCTTAATCACAGTGGCACATACAGTTCTCAACCATTACTCTACATCTGCTAAATTTTTTATGCAAGACTTACAGTTTATAGATTCTATCACATTTTTACAGATTAAGGAGAGAAAATATAAAATACATGGAAAAATTCACACGTCTATGAGATGGCCAAGTCGGGGTGTTAATCGCCCCCAGGTCCTTTGGGTAGCGTCCTTCTGGTTCCCCTTCTTCAGAATATCAGGTTCTCTAAGAGCATTCCTGGATCTACTTTCACTGCCTACCTATTCACTCAGCATCCCCCAATTTGTGAATGTACTGATGTAGAAGAATTCTCTAAAGAAGTCATTTCTTTATGTAAATATAAAAAGAAGTAAAGACAAAACAAAGGTTCGTTGACTCTGTAGGTACAAGTATCTGAAACAATTATTTTTTATACAATCTTCATTAAATATGATGTAGAAAGGCAAAAATAAATATAATTGTGTTAGTAAATGATAAGGTAATATAAAATGACCAACATCTTGAGACATGTTTGTGATAACTGTAAACAACCCACAAAGTGTTTATGAATAAAATGTTTAAAAAGAAGCACATTACTTATGCTCTGAAAAATATAAAACTGCATTTAAGCAAATCAATAAAGATCTAAATAATACGACTTCTCATGGTTTATATATCAGAAAACTTAGTACTGTTAAGATAACCATAATTCCCAAATTGATCTATAGTGTCAGTACAATCCCTTTCAAAGATCTGGCTAGATTTGTTTTGCATAAATTAACAAGCTGACTCTAAAATTAATGAGGAGAGGCTTTCTATTGACTTTTTATCTGATTTATTGTCTCTTTCATTCCATTCAGGGTTTCTGTTTGCCTCTTTATCAAAGTTTATATTTCTCTATTGACATGTTCTGTCACATCCTGTTTATTCTGAGTTCATTCCTTAGATTTTAATCATTTTAATAATCAAATTTTGAATTCTCCTTCTGGTACTTTATGCACCTCTATATTGTTAAGCTTCATTGTTATGGAATTGTGAGAATGTCTTGTTGGCCTTTGTTCCCTTTTTTGTAGAGTTCTTGGATTTGCACCTGTTTAGGTGTTTTCTACTTTCTCTTTGTGTGAGGGTCCTCTAGGTAGTAGTTACCTCTTGATAATGAGACCTGGGATGCTGGTATATGTTCACCTCAAAGCATCTGTGCCTTGTATTCAGGATGTTAAATAAAGCCCCAGATGCCTCTTTACAAGGGTGTAGTACCTGCCACTAACAATGGTGGTTGAGCAAAATATTTTTTAACAAACACCATAAAAATAATTGTTAATGCTCTCTACCCTCTATTTATCCGTTAATGTTTATGTTTATTTTATTTTTCTTTTACTATTCCTAATTCATTTTTACGCTTTTATTGGTGCATTGTGAATATACATCGTAGTGAGGTCCAAGTGATAAAAACATACATGCACATAGCACTTCATGTGTTTTCTACTAGATCCCACCCCACACGCCCCCATACATATTAGTGAGATTAGTAGTGTTACCTTCACATATAGACACAGCATTATTTGAACTGTTTCCTTCATCCATCCTCCTTTTGTTCTTCCTCACCTCCCACACCCCATCCTCTTCCACTATTCTACTGGTCTCTCTCCTCATTCTTCTGAAGTCCTTTTTGTTTCCTATTTTCTCTCTAGCTTCCACATATGAGGAAACATACAACCGTTGACTTTCTGAGACTGGATGATCTCACTGAGCATAGTATTCACTAGTCCCCATCCATTTTCCTGCAAATTACATGTTTGTTCTTATTTATTGCTTAGTAAAATTCCATTGTATGTGCATACCACACTTTCATTATCCATTCTCTGTTGATGGACACCTAGGTTGGTTTTATAATTTGGCTACTATGAAATGGAACCACTATATGACCCACCTGTACTACTCTGTGGTATCTTATCATTCTATTTTTTCAAGAGGAAATGTAACTATGTAGAGTAGAATGAGTAGATTATTAATTATTCAGTATTTATTAAAATGATTAGGGAGATGGAATAAAAAGGGAATTCAAAAGAGAGAAAAAGGAAAGAAAAATAGAGTTACAGGGAGAGGGATGGGAGACAGAAGTTATGGGGAGTAATATGGAAGGGGAATGATGATTGAAATGAGACTGAAAAAGAGGAGCAGTTGGGAGGATCTAATGAGTTGACACAAAAATAATTTGATTTAATTCTAATAAAACAAATTTTGAGTGGGGTAATAGAATATAAATGCATGTATCACTTTGAATCTCACTATGATGAATAACTACATTGCATCAATAACCTTATAAAATAAATAAATAAATAAAATTAATGTGGAAATGTAAAGGACCCAGCATGGGCAGCATGCACTTTAGGGGATGAATTTTATAATGTGTAATTTATGTCTCAATAATATCTTAAAAATAATTTTATAGCTGGGTGTGGTGGCACATGCTTGCAATCCCAGTACTTGGGGGGCGAAGACCAGAGGATCCGGGTTCACAGCCAGCCTCAGCTACTTAGTGAGGCCCTCCGCAACTTCTTGAGACCCGGCTTCAAAATAAAGTATAAAAAATAGGACCAGGGGTGTAGCTCGGAGGTAGAACGCCCCTGGGTTCAATCCCCGGTACCGCAAAAAAAAAAACCCAAAACTTTATATTCTTACTCTCTTGCTTTCAAATTCTCTCATAGAGTTGTGCCAGGATACTGGTGGTTAATTTAGCTCATATCAGAGAAGCCAGAATCAAGGAATCGAGGCTTATTTTTAACATATGCTATTTGTATATATGTGTACAATGTGTAATAATCAAATCAAGGTAATTTTCATTTCCATCATCTCAAATATTATCATTTGTATGTGTCAAGAACCTTTGAACTCTTCTCCTCTGGTAATTTTGAAAGGTATGGTAAATTGATGAAAACTGTGGTTACCCTCCTGTGCTACAGAACATTAGTACAAATTCTCCATTCTAACTATATTGTGATACCTGTTATCTAATATCTTTTTGTCCCACATACTCTTCCTGGCCTCTGGTGGATGAATGAATGAATAAAATTTATGGTATATATGTAGAAGGAATATCATTTGTCCAAAAAAAAGGGGGGATGGAATCCTGTCATTTACAGCTATATAAGTGAGCCTAGAGGACATTAGATTAAGTGGAATATGCCAGGCACAGAAAGACAAACATTGCCTATTCATTAATTTGTGGAAGCTAAATGTGTTTATCTCTTAGAAGCAGAGAATAGACTTGATGCCTGAAACACCGTTATGTGAGGAAGAGGCCATGGCAGAATTCAAGGGCTTTCCTACTAACCCATCCATCTCTTCTAACCATGTCATCAGACCTACAGAATTCAGCACTTGTATTTCATTATTGGAATATAGATTTTCCCTCATTTTATGTTCCTTCCTGGATTTGAATGTAGTATAAAAATACTGTTTTTTATTTCTTATTTTGTATTTTCATTAATGGAAACCTTTTAGTATTTCATTAGTCGATCTGGTTTTCTCTACATATAACTCTGCCCATGTGAAAATAAGCCCTGTTTCCTGCTCTTTATAAATTTAGATTCTTGTTTTTACCCAATAGTACCCTGAATTGTATAGATTTTCCACATGGACATTTTTGCACCCAGTGGAATTTGACAATGTCAGGAAACATTTTGGTTATCACAACTGGAGTATTCTACTGGCACCTACTAGAGAGAGGCCAGGGTTGTACTGTACATCCTACAATACACAGGATAGCCTTAGTACAAAAATAACCTGACCCAAATGTGAACAGTGCCAATACTGAAAAAATGGAATAGATTATCCAGAAAATATTATGAAATGGCAAGGTTAGATGGCATCTTCATTTCCTTAATTGAGCTAGATGCTTTTCATGAATTGCCAAAGGTATGATGTTGATGGTTTTGATTGAAATAAATTTGTCTTAGTTTTCCTTTTTACATTCCCTTAATTATACAAATGCAGATATGCGTGCGTATATTTATATATATACTTTATACAAAAATGAACATTTATGTAATAATAGCCATATTTTTATTAGTTTAAAATATTTTAATGCTTCAATTCATAATACACCATGTATACAGAAAATCCATATTAAGTAAGATTCTTTATCAAGGTGGCCATGTTTTTCTCTATCCTACTAATATTTTAAATGCAGACACACACACACACACACACACACACACAAACACATGCACACTAACACACACACATTACATGTAATTTTTGGTCACTGATGGGCAACAGGGATTATGTTATAAATACATATTGTTTTTCACATCATACAATACCATCTGGAAATACATCTGTATGACCACTCGCAGAGGTTTACTTCATAGATACGTAATAGTCACTAATTTATTTTTATGAGGTTAATACTTAGGATTGAATTTCCTTAGTTGAAAAATTTATGACATTTTTCACTTTAATAGCTGCTGATAACTTTACAAACACCTGTAAAATTAGCATTTTGACAGCAAAATAAATATCTGAATCTTTTCATATTTGTTGTTCATTTGAATTTATATCAGTATGAAGTGTCAATCACTATTGCCTAAAAGTTTTAGAATGTTTCACTCAATTTTGTTAGCATTCTTTCTATATTATGTTTAACCATTTTACTATCACTTGCTTTATATTTTGTGAAGTTTAGTAAGTAGTTCTAGATATTAATAACATTTTATATATTAAGTCAGAGAGAAAAATTGAAGACATATACACATTTTAATAGTTTTATGAAAATACAAAATACTGACTTTTTTCATTATTCTGCTGTTTTAAAAGTTCTTTTAAAATTTGTGCATAATGCTAGTGTATTTCAGCACAGAGAAGCTGGGAAGAGAACTCTAAATCTAAAACAAAGGACAATGTATTCCATAATACTTATCTGATTATAAGCTGATTATATTTCCTTCAGGCCAGTACAGAGACAGAGCGGAATGTAAGGGAGTGTCCTGAGTATGAATTTGCCCATTATCTCTAATGAAATTAAATAATGCATGAGGGACTAGAGATTGTAATAATAAATATGCATTAAAATTCTTAATGCAAAGAATACGGTGATTTTTTATTCATTTACAGACAAATAATGCGAAGGTTTTTTTCAAGTTAAATTACCCGGATGATTATGTGCTTGGCCTCGGTGCCAAAAAAAGGCATGTTCTTTCAGAAATAGTAATTGCTCTGTTAAACTACAACTTATTTCTTATCAAGTGTTTGATTAAAAAAGAACTTTCACAAAATATTATATAAAAACAAATGAAAGATATGAACATGAGCTACTAGCCAAAGAGACAATGTTTCTAGAGGCACATTGACTGTATGAGTTTAGAAAACATTGTGGGGTTTTTTGGTGCATTATGTTTTCTACACATACATTTATTTCTAGTCAATCTACTATGTTTAAGGTACTAGGCTGACAATTTTCATCTTCTATACTTACCATTGCCATAGTCTATATACTTAAAATTGATAAGGCATTCATGGTGTTCAATATTGATTGTCTACCTGTTTTAACAACATATCTTCAGTTAATTTCAGGGTACAGATGACTGGATTACAAAACTGTGGTATATACACACAATGGAATTTTACTTAGCTGAAAAGGAGAACAAAATTATGTCATTTGCAGGAAAATGAATGGAACTAGAGAATATTATGCTAAGTGAGATGAGCCAGTCTCAGAAAGCAAATGGTTGTATATTTTATTTTCATATCTGCAAGCTAGAGATAAATTGGGTAACAAAAGGGACTTCAGATAAGGGAGGAGAGACTCAGTGGAATGATGGGAGGAAGGGAGATGGTGGACGGAGACTTGATGAAGGCAACAGTTCAAGTAATGCTATGTACATACATGAAATTATCAATACCAATATTATCAATTATCAATACCAATACTCCACATGTGAGAGTTTGTTATGAAAGCCCTAGCAAACTAACACAGTGACATAAGATATATGGGGAAAACTGAGAATAGCTGCTAAGACCGTGAAATTAAAATGATTTATAAAAAGCAATTGAAACCAGATTTGGAAGTTCTTTTAGTCAGCTTTCCCATAACTTCACTGTTACCAAAAAACCTGAGAAGGACAACTTAGAGGAAGAAAGTTTTACTGGGCTCGTGCTTTCAGAAGTTTCAGTCCATAGGAGCAGCTCAGAGGTTTAACCTCCTGCTGCAGTGGAAGCAGCATAGGGTAGGTGACAGAGGAACATGGCTCTCACATCCTGGTGGCTGAAAGCAGAGACAGGGCGAAGAGGGGAACCATGGACATATATAATACCCAAAACCATGCCCCCAGTGACCTGCATCCTCTGGCGTGCCCCACCTCTGAGCTGCATCAGGGATATGTTTTCAACACATGAGCTTTGGATGACATTTTAAATCCAAACTAAAACAGAAGTCTTATTCCAGAATTCCCCCTCCTTATTCCTTTCTATGGAGATGAATTTAACCTCTAGAATTTGTCTTGTTTTTAGTGAATCCATTCTGCTATTCAGATTCACCATGATGTAATAGACCCCAGTAATCCAGCCATCATCAATAAAACCCCATTCTTTTCCCACACCTCTACAGTTTCCTCTCTGCATCTCCCCTTCTTTCTTTATCACAATTGCATACTGAGTCGGGGAGGGCGAGCCTCTTCATAAAAGCAGAAGAGAGCTGGGCATGGTGGGGCACACCTGTAATCTCAGTACTTGGGAGGCTGAGACAGGAGGATTGCAGGTTCAAGACTGGCTTCAGCAACATAAGGAGACACTCACCAAGATAGTGAGACCCCATTTCAAAACAAGGAAAAGAAAACAAAAAAAGGGCTGGGGGTGTAGCCTGGGGGTAGAATACCTCTGGGTTCAAAGCCCAGTACAACACACACACACACACACACACACACACACACACACACAAAAACACACACACACACACACACACACACACACACACAGTTGGTTAAGGCTAGAGATACTCATGAATTAATAATCCTAAAAGGACCACAAGGGCATTTGCCAGTACAATCTAATTTCCCATGTGAGGAACCCTCTGGTCGCAGGTTCAATATCAAGGCATTGGGTGGTCAGGTGGTGCACCAGGTCAAAGAAACATCCCAAGAAAGGCATGTTCTACACACACATGCCCAGTGCCCCTTCATTTCCCTAGGGCAGCTCTGAAGGTACTCCAGTTTAGCTGGGGGATCTCACAACAGTGTTATAATATCCCTGACATTTAAAAATTTACCAGCCAGGCATGGTGGCACACACCTGTAATCCCAGTACATTGGAGACTGAAACAGGAGGATCACAGGTTTGAGGACAGCCTCAGCAATTTAGGGAGAGTCTCGGCAATCTGGCAAGCCCCTGATTCAAACCAAAAATAAAATAAAATCTACCTGGGGGTGGAGCTAGGAGGTAGAATGCCCCTGGGTTCAATCCACTGTACCACAAATAAATAAGTAAATAAATAAATAAATAAATACAAATAAACCATGTTGCTTGAATTATATAGTACAATGGCCAGATAAAGATATTGTTATTCGACAATAGAAATGTTTGGGATGAAAGTATAGCAAAGTTTGGGTCCTGAAGGAATTTAGCATGAGCTAGTGATTTGTGAGTTTGTTTCTTAAAGTGATATTAGTCAAATGGGAAGAGAGAGAAGAGATTAAATGGTGTTGGAATTTGGAAGAACAAAATTTGGAAGAATATTAAAACATGCAACTGCTTTGCAGGATAATTATTTTTCAGTTGAAAATACAGGAAATGAGATAAAAGAACATTAAAACTTATTTTAGCCTATAGATTAAAATATCATCAAAAGATCTATTAAAACATCTAAATTTGGAGAGAGGTTAAGAGAGATTCACAAATACAAACATGGTATTCTTCCAGAACGTATATATTCACTTAAGAGAAGAATCTGGTTTTTAATTTCCTTAAGGAAAGCTCTCATACTTAATACTCTTGCTCTCTGTTGGGCAAAAACTGTTCACAAAACTCTGACGCTTAAGTTTTGATTGTTAAAATACTGGAATGATAAATCAAAATATACACTTAAGAATGTCAGCAGATCCTATCTGAGCTGTATACTAAAAATACATCAGTCAACAAAAAAAATAAGTTTCAGAATGTATTTTCAAAAGCACTAATATCCTTAATTCTGTTCATGTAAATCAGAGATAAAACAAATTTCTTTTTTATTCTCTCACAGTAATACTCTAACCTAAAAGTTCTATTATTTTAAATGATGGCTCTTTTGCTACTTCTTCAAACTAAAAGTTTCTTCTTAAATTAGTCGTTTCTAGTTTGGTTCTATTCCACATTTTGAAAATATTATAATATGGCTACCACATTAGAAGACTCTTAAGGATGCGATACATGAAATTCAAAGCTTTCTGAATCAATAATAAAAATTATCATCAATTAATTTCAT
Organism: Glis glis; assembly: GCA_004027185.1. Taxonomy (NCBI): domain Eukaryota; kingdom Metazoa; phylum Chordata; class Mammalia; order Rodentia; family Gliridae; genus Glis; species Glis glis. The sequence continues at coordinate 30,802 of PVJS01010989.1, forward strand.
AAACATTACAATAGTGTGGATGCTATAATTTGTAGTGCAATTCTCAATCGTATTTCTAAGCCTTGATGAGGAGCAATTCCACAGTATAATATAAATATCATGTTTGAAATTTTCTGAAAGAAACAATAATTTTGAGAGAAAAAAAAACACGTCTAATTTTTAGAACTGATTACTCTGCTGAAAGTATCCCTTGTTAGTTATTGTCATATCCAGAAGCAGGTCCCTTTAGAAACGGAGCTGTATCACATACACTGATACAATAATTTATAATTATGGTCACTGGTGTCTCCGAATATGGTTTATTGACAGGGAAGTGATGTCTGCAAGTTACATTTTTATGGGCTAATTCTGGCTGAGGCCAACTTCTAGGAAGATTACTTTCTTCTTCTTAGGAATTATAAATCTTTCTCTAATTATTTTGTTCTTCCCTCGGGTCTTTATATTTCTTCTACTTGACTATATTTCATTCATATAAACCCACACAGATCTGATCACATCATTACAATACTTAAAATCTTTCTCTAACTTCGGGGTGAAATTCAAAACTCATTAGCACATAAAGGTTACATGTAGCATGGTAGAAAGATAGTGGTTTGGGGAGGCAGAGAGAATTAGGAATAAATGTGGATCTGTCACTGCAAGATATTCAATTTATTTATCTTTAAAGTGAATATTTATAGGGTTGTCATGTAGATTGGGCAAGAGAGTGTGTCTATAGAGTATGTACTATAGCAGGTGTTCATTAAAGGGTAGATGACATTGTGTTCATTAGACCTGCATCCAGTCTGTGCCTTCCTGACCATCATTCTGGGACTGGGAGCCTGAATCTCCCCTCTCTGGTGTCCCAAGAAAAACCAAGCTGGTGCTGACAGGTGCAAGTTCTTTAGATAGAAGAAGTAAATTCATTATATCATCACAGTAGGAAAGTTCAAAGACTTTTTCTTAACAGAATATGGCAAGAAGGGTATAATGATTCAGAAGGGCAGTACTCTCTCCCCAGTCTTGAGAGGCAAGTATGAAGAGTGAGTCAGAGAGATACTGTGCCAATTAGCATCATATACTGGGGAGTAGGGCTTTGGACTCTCACAGGCAAATGTCTAACTGTCTCTTCCAAGGAAGAGGGGAAATGGGGAAGCCAGTCTGCTATGTGGAAGAGATGCCTCTCAGTTTTTATCCCTGGCCACCGAGCTTGACCCAGTTGGGTGTTGTATAGAACTGGGAACTATCCAGTGTGACTCAGTCCTGCTTCTAGTATGACACAGTTGAATGTGTATTCAAAATAAATGCCAAGGTAACATAGAATTGTAAGAATTCAGTACACACAGGGCCTGAATTACAGTTACAGCCCACATCCACTGAGCTTGGAAAAATTAAAATTGAAATAGAAAAGCTATTTCTGAAATCCTTTCCAATGAACGATTGTCTCTGTGGATTGAGGCAAAGTGTAAATAATCTAAGTGAAGACAGTTTCTTAATTAGAGCAGACTATAAAAATGTTAAAGATCACTGGTGTGTTGATTTTGGATTTGTGTGGTTGCTTATTTCATATTTAAATTTATTCATTTTTAAATGTATGGGTCCTTTTTCTATGGTCAAAGACAAAACTAAGTCTGCCCTAAAATTACAAAGGCCGTTCATTCATCCATCAGCCCACCACGAGAGGACCTATCTGCCATCATTTCCATTTCTTCAGGGGCTTGAGGGAGTCAGAAAGAAGAGTAAGCTTAATAGAGTAAAAAGAGGAAAAAAAAAAGTGAGAGTCCCTGATTGACAAGCATTCTACGAAGATGGGATTTTTGGAAGTGAGGAGTCATTGGAAATGGTGTTCTGCTATTTCTGGTACCCTTTGTTTGGCTACAAGGAGGCAAGTGAAGAACTTCAAAAGAGGAAGATTGGCTCAGGGTTAGGGATGAGATGTTTTCTGTTGTCCACGATTCCATGGCATGGGTCAATCAGAGTGCTTTTTTGTTGTTGTTGTCAATGTCAGAGAGTCCTAATATGCAGTGAAGGAGGCTGCTTTGGCATTTACTTATGGATAATCGATGCCTCTAGAGCTTCATATTTTATCATCAATCACTGGATGGTCCTTAACATCTCTACTTTAGGCTTACATGGCATTACAGTGATCTTTTTACCTCTCTGAAATGTCTTCGTTTCCTTTGTCAAAGGATTTTTATTTTAATCTTGTTCCGGATATATAAATATTTCCAAAGTCTGGGTATTGGTTATCATTTCTCAATAGGTTTCTCCCTCCTTAGAGATCTTCCTTCAACTATTACCTTTGAGAAAAAATTGATTATTTAATATTACTGCATTAAAGTGGTTTTAGTTATACCCATGTAAGAAATTTACAGTTGCATTTACAGTTGTTAATTTATTTTTTGCAAAATCATAAACCAATGTTGGAACTGTGTCTCCTGAATAAAAAATAAAAATCCTCCCTATGACTGCTATTCTTTAATCTCTCACATTTAACCTGTGTACTTTATATTAAACATTATAATTTATAATATGTCATAATATCATCTATCTTCCCAACTTCCTTTAGCTTTATTCTTTTTGTGTGGAAGTGTGTGTGTGTGTGTGTGTGTGTGTGTGTGTGTGTGTGTGTTTTGCTGGGGATCAAACCCATGGGCATTCTACTTCCCAAGTATTGGGATTACAAATGTGTGCCACCATGCCAGCTAATGCTAATTTTTTACTATAATTTCTGACATAAAATTCAGAAGTTTCATACTTATGTAATGTTAAATTGTCAACTAATAAATGGCCAAAAATAATATTTAACTTTGCTAAACAAAAACTTTAAATTAAGCATATAAGTAAATGAATCAGCAGCTAAGAAAATAAAAAAAAAACATTCCCATATACCCCCAATCACAAACTAAATTGCATGAAAGCTATATATTTTTTCTTTTCTCCTCTTTTTCAACTAAGAGTAAACTGTTGAATAGCTTGATTTTTTTCCTTTGATAATGAAGACAGTCTCAGAGAGGAATCATTTTCACTTCATTAATTCACATGAAACAGGCCAAATAAATTAGACTGTCCAATATAATTCTTAGAGAATCATTCTGTGTTCTATCACAGCTCCTTTGTATTCTGATAGTAGAGTCACAATAATTTACTCTAATTGTTTCATAAAGTGAATATTTGCTTTTAATTGACTGCTAGATTTTTCTATCATATTACTGATATAATTTTAAATAGAAAGTGTCTTGAGTACTGTCCACTAATGGTATTAACGGTCTGTATTAAAGAAATAAATTGAAAGTTATATTGAAAGCTAATACACACTCTGCTGCCAATAGTCATTTTAAATAGCAAAACCAGTTCTAAATGGTTTATGCTTCTGGTTCAACATAAAAGTAAATGGTGCTTTAGGTACTTTGTTTATCTTCTACTTTTCATACTCTGAAAAGAACAAAAGATCATCAAAATAGGTATGTCAAGGTAACTTACCACCTAGTACTCCTGTATTTTGAGAAAATGTGGGGATGAAAGGGTGACGGTATGAGTAACTGCTAGAGATGGGCAGTGTGTGAACACAGGAATATCATCAGTTTGAATTTTGAAGTGAGTCAAATATTCATGTGGGAGTGATAAAGTCTTATTAAAATTTTAAAAATCATAACTGACAAGTAAAATATTTATAATGCAGTATTGTAATATGTAAAATTAAATACATGATTAGAATATGATTGCTGGATAGAATTTTTTATTTAAAATGTATCAGAAAAACCTTTAGAATACATAATTTACCCACTTATTTCCTACTAAAATAAACAATTAAGAACCCATTCTATTAAAAAATAAGTCAGAAACAGGTGAGTACTCATACCTGTAGGAGTTAAATCTTAGAGTATTGTTATGTTCCCCTCATATTACTGATTTTCTGAAATATTTGGAAATATGTGGCTAATCTAAAAGCTGAGTTATATAATGTTATATTATCAGCTTTTATGAAATGAAGCAATGATTGCTTAATATGTAAATTTGATAGAGAACTGATGGTGCATTTTAGACACTAGTATGCATAAAACATCTGGAAAGCCCAGATATGTGTATTGCAAAATTGTATTACAGAAATGTTGGTTAAATTGGATTCAATAGACTCTCAGGATGTATTTTTTAAATTTTTCATTATTATTGTATACTTTCTTTTTAGAAGAATTTTAGGCTTTTAGCCAAATTGAAAGCAAAGTACAGATATTTTTTTCCATTACCTCTACCTCCAACTAGGCATGGCATGCCCCACTATCAAAATCCTGCACCAGAGTGGTGTAGTTCTTAAAATCAATGAATTGACACTGAACATTATTATCACTCTAAGTACATAACTTACATTAGGGTTCCCTGTTGGTGTTGTACATTCTATATGTTTTGAAAAATTTATAATGACCTGTATCCAGCAATGCAGTGTTTAGAGTAGTTTCATGCCCTAGAAATCCTTCATGCTTTGTCCATAATCCATTTTTCCCTTTCCTTTAACCCCTTATAACTATCCATCATTTTACTGTCTTCAGTCTCGCCTTTTCCAAAATTCCATACAGGTTGGGAGTGGTGGTGCATGCCTATAATCTCAGTACTTGGGAGACTGAGACAGGAGGATTGCCGGTTTGAGTCCAGCCTCAGCAATTTTGCAAGACTCTCAGCAAATTAGCAAGTTCCTATTTCAAAATAAAAAATAAAATACAGCTGGGGATGTAGCACGGAGGTAGAATGCCCAGCTGCCAGTACCAAAAAAAAAAAAAAAAGAAAAAAGTCATACAGTTGAAATTGTGTAATGTGATATCTTTTCAGATTGGTTTATTTCACTTATTAGTCTGCATCCTACCTTCTTCTTTGTGTTTTCATGGCTTAATAGCTCATTTCATTTTAGCACTGAATAATATTCCATTGGATGAATATAACATGGTTTAGTTATTGATATCAATCCCAATAAAATCCCAGAAATTTCAGTCAAAATCTCATCAACTTATACTGTGGGTATTAACAACACAATATTATCTAGTTTATATGGAGTGGCAAAAGATTAAGAATAGCCAACAAAATATCAAAAGAGAAAAACAAAGTTGAAGCTACCTGAATCCAAAACAGTATAAAGCCATGGCGATCATAAAAAGACAAAATTGGTGAAAGAATGGACAAATAGATCAATGGACTGAAATAGAAAGCAAAAAAATAGAATAGACCCACCTAGATAAGAATAACACAGCAGTCTATGCCCCAGTGAATTAATCAATTGATCAACTGTTCCTTCTAAGTTTTGGTAAATATGAATAAAGCTGTTATTAGCATTCATGTATTCATGTGTAAGTTTTTGTGTGAGCATAAATTTTCAAGTTATTTGAGTAAATATCAGGAAGCACAATTGATAGAACAAATGGTAAGGGTATATTTAGTTTTTGTAGGTGTTATTTATTAAAACATATTTATTTGTAACAAATACACACACACACACACACACACACAGAGGTTTAGTTAAAAATATAAGGCTAACTCAATGTTTTGAGCAAGATTGATGCCTAATCTTTGAAGGACAGTAAAGAAACTCAAGTTCTTATATTAACTTCCCATTGTATATATGCATGCCTACAAAAAAGTCACTTAATCTTTTTCAACCACAATTTTTCTTTTGTAAATTCTAGGGCAGTATGTGAAGGTATTGGTACCAATCTCAATAACTCTTGTCGGGAGGGAAGAAAAAAGAGTGGGGTGGGATGTGGAGGGAAATACACAAAGAACTGCGTGTGTGTATGTTTTTAATACATGGAACCTCGCTATGATGCGTAATAGCAATGCACCAATGAAATAATTTTAAAAAATAAGAAACTTGGGCCAATCGGTAGTCTTCAAATTTTCTCTACAAATGCAGCATCTCAGTTACCTAGATATGCTAGCACACAAGGAAAATAGTATATGGAATATAGCATATACTAGTAGATGAATCTACTAATTTGAAAACCTTGGCTCTTTCTTTTTCCTCTGTAGTTTTAAAATTTCTTTCTCAATAAGAATTTCTCCTTTCTTTTTCACATACATCTTTCCTACTTTCCCGAAGCTTGACACTGAAAGAGAGAGTATTGTGTTCTTACATATACTGTTTATGTTGGTTAAGTAGAGAGGAAATGATAAGTATGACCAGTGTTGTTAAATCAAATTTCATAATATTTATGTACAATGTTTCATGTAGATATGACACTGTACTGGAAGACTTGTGTAATATTAAGAGATGTAATGAATGCTATGCTGTTCAGAGGCCATAATTTGTGTTTAGCGTATTGAATCTGGAAGAATATTACCTCTTGGTTTTAATCACAAGCAAGTTAGGGATTGAAGGAAATATTTCAAATATTTCAAATATTTTTTTCCTTATGATATAAAGCAAAAACCTAAAGTCCAGCATCTTCTTATCTGATAATTCTGACCCCAGTAGTAAGTTCATCTAATAATTATGATCATAATCCTTTGTGTTTTAGATATACCTTCAAAGAGTCAAATATGATTAAAATGTAGGAATTTATGATGACCAGCTACTATGAATTTATTTAATTTAAAAAATACAAACATATTATATATTCTTAAAATAATAAAAATAGAACAAAACACACAACATAGAAACATTTAATGTGATAAATTTACTTAAAGAATGGCATTACTTACAACATTGGGTAATACAATTAGAGTAAAATTTGAATATTTCACTGGATTTTTATAAAATTGCAACTAAAATGCTTCTTAGATATTCAACAGTAATCCAAGCAATATTTTAAAAATGTATTACTATGGTTTCAAATCAATATTTTGGTGCAGACATTAATTAATATATATTTTTAATTATAGAAATATAAATAGATATGATCTACTTAAATGTAGTGTACATAAAATAATGCTATATCTACCATATAACCAAATAGTGCTCAACTTTAAGCTATCAATTTCATATACACCAACAAGAAAATAATTGAGCCAAAACTTATTTTGTCTAATTTTCATTCTAATCTATTACTGAAGCTCACCTGTTCTTAATGCATACATCTCTTAGACTGTATTTAATTTTACTTGTTAATTTTGTTCTATGGATTTATGATGCAGAAAGTAATTAAAGAATATGTTACCTGCTGTGTGAAGATATATTGTAAATAATATGTATATGTATGTATATGTGTGTGCGCGCACGAACTGAATGTATCTTCTCAAAATTCTTATGTTGAAATCTAATCAAAAGTGAAAGGGAATGGAAGGTGGAGGTGCTATCTTTGGGAGGTAATTGTGTCATAAATGGAATTAGTGTTGTCACAAGAAGAGGTCAGCAAGCTAGCTGGCTCTCTTCTACCACCTGTGTAAGGAATAAGTTTTCCGTCTTCAGTCGGGGATGCTGCGGATTGCCCTCACCAGATCCAACAACCATTCCGCACCTTGACCTTGGACTCCCAGCCTCCAGAATGTTCTGTTTTTTACAGCCCACCCAGTCTATGGTACTTTGTTAGAAAAGCCTGACCTGACTAGAGCGCCATACTTATTTATTGATAATTTGTGCTAACACGATTATTTGGAGATGAGTATTATTTTTGGAATGTTATGTGCTCACTCAAGTTCATGAAACAAATTAAGTATCTGCATCTATTAATATGTTATTTGTGATGGGAAGCATACAGAAAAAATAGTTTTTCAGATGTTTGAAATTTTTAATATGTTGAAATAATAGGATACATCGAATACAGTATTTTCAACGTATTTTTAATGTTTCTGATTTGCATATGTGCCTTTAGTTATTACATAGATAACTTTTTTAAAAAGCAGCCATTAAATACTATTAACAAATACATACAGATTTGCTTTTGACAGATGAGCATTTGCTTATAACAAACACGAAAGAAAACTTGAGAAAACATACCCAGAGGAAAACAGTCTATTTAAGATGTGATGCAATTTTCCTCAAGATTTTTAGCAATCTGGAGAGTGTCTTATAAACTATAAAAATAAATGTTCCTAATGGTCCTAAAATGAAAATTAAATCAAAGAGCAGTATTTTTAGAAACAGTGAAAAACCTTATGTTTCAATGATTATTCTCAATTTTATGTCCGCATCTACCCATAGTCCATGAAGTCGTCAAGTACAGTTTTAATGAATACACGTACAGCCTGTCTTGGAGGCATTGTGGGCTCTGTTCCACACCACTGCAATAATGTGAATATCACAATGAAGTGAGTCACCTAATGATTTGGGTTTCTCAATGCATATAAAAGCTATATTACACCATGCTGTAGTCGACTAAGTACACAATATCATTCTACATGAAAAGGTGATATCTTCATTATAAAATGCTTTATTGATGAGAAATGCTAACGATAATCAGTCTTCAGTGAGTTGTACTATCATTGCCGGTGGGGGGGACTTGCTTTGGTGTTAGCTGCTGACTGATCAGTGGTTAAAGATTGGTTAGGTTGATTTTTAAAAATATGACACTAGTGTTATTTTCTGCACTGAATGAGTCTTCCTTACATGAGAAGATTCTCTCTAGTATATGAGGCTGTTGGTCAGAATTTTACCCGCTGTAGAATTTCTTTCAAAAATTGAAATCAATTTCCTCAAAATCTGCCTCTGTTTATCAACAAAATGTAATATTCAACATTTTTACTTTAACTTCAACAATGTCGACAGCACTTTCACCAGGGGTAGATTCCATCCCAACACACCACTTTCCTTGCTCATCCACAAAAGGATACTCCTGATCTTCCATCTTCTATCATGAGATTGCAGGAGTTCAGCCACATTTGCATTTCTTATTGAAACATTCTTGATATTTCAACATGTCTGTAATTACTTCCTTGACAGAAATCCCAAACCCCTTAACATCCTCCATGAGTATTGGAATGATTTTCTTCCAAAATCCTGTTAATATTAATATTTTGACCTTCTCCCATGAATCACAAATGTTCTTAATCTCATTTAGAATGGCGAGTCATTTCCAGAAGTTTTAAATTTTATTTTGCCCAGATTAAACAGAAAAATCCCCACCTAGGGAAGCTATGACTTTCCAATATGTATTTCTTAAATGATATGACTTCCATGTCAAAATCCCTCCCGGATCCCCAGGCTGCAGAATGAATGTTGCATTCTCAGGCAAAAGGCACCATTAATCTCAGGGTACATTTCCATCCACACTTTTGGGTGACCAAGTACATTGTCAATAAGCAGGAATATTTGGAAAGAAATCTTTTATTTTTCTTTTTTTCCTTGACAGTAAGCCACAATACTGAGCTTAGAATATTCAGTAAGCTATATTATAAACAGATGTGCTGTCATCCGGGTTTTGCTATTTTATTCATTGAGTACAGAGTATATTTAGTGTATATCTTTAGGTCCCTAGGAAGTGTAGATGAATAAATGAGGCTTGGCTGCAACTAAAAGTCAGGGGCTGAGATGAGATATATATCTCAGTGGTCAGCTACACTAACCCTTAACAAGAGTGTCAGCCTGTCCTTTGAAGCTTTGAAGCCAGGAACTGACTAGTCTTCTTGAGCTATGAAAGTCCTAGATGGAACCTTCTTCCAACAGAAAGCTGTTCTATCTACGCTGAAAATCTGTCGTGTGGTGTAGCCACTGTCACCAATTACCTTCGCTAGATCTGCTAGATAGCGTAGATCGTGGAGATGGCTTCTGTCCTGAAACCCCACGGCCAGCCTCTGCCAGCTCCCAGCTTTGCCTTCTGCAGCTTCCTCCCCTCTTTCCCCCTTCATGGAACGTGTTGGGACTTTGCTCCGGATTAGGATTTGTTTTACGGGAATGCAGTGGCTGAGATGAACTATCCAGAAAACTAAACCTTTCTCCATATTAGCAATAAGGCTGCTTTGTTCCCTTATCATTTGGGTGTCCACTGGAGTCTCACTGTTAATTTTTGAAAGCTTTTCCTTTGGATTCACAACCTGGCTGTTTGGTACAAGAGGACTAGCCCTCAGCCTATCTCTGCTTCTGACATGCCTTCCTAACTAAGCTTATTGTTTATATGAAAGGGACGAGTGACTCTTCCTTTAACTTGAACACTTAGGTCATTGTAGGGTGACTGATTGACCTTAATTTCAGTAATGTTTTGTCTCAGGTCATATGGGGACTCAAGAAAAGGAGGAGAGATGTGATCATGATCAGTTGGTGGCAAAATCAGAGCCCACAGAACATTTACTGATTATGTTTGCTGTTCTATATAGGTATGTTTTGGGGTTCCCCAAAACAATTATAATAGTAATAACAAATCTAGTAAATTCTTATTTTAATAACATTTTTTTCTCAGCTTTCTTTAATGCATGAACACACACTCAAGCACACGATCTTCCCTACAAGTACATAAGCTTTGGTAAAACTGAAAAACATTTTTATCGAGTATCTGTGCTTTAGAACTCTTCATTATATACCTTACTACCAAAAATAGAATCCTAATCAGAAAATATTAAAAAATGTTTTACATATATATTTCTAGGTATAAATACCTCTAGTATTTATTTTGAAGTATGAAGTACATTATTTATGCATGTGTATTCTAAAATTAAATCAAGTGCTATACACTAATGACATAGGTTTGTTTGTGATTATAACTAAAATCTTATAAGTGTGCCGGGTGTGGTGGCACACACTTGTAATAGGACTTGGGAGGCTGAGACTGGAGGATCCGGGTTTGCAGCCAGCCTCAGCCACGTAGTGAGGCCCTCCACAACTTAGTGAGACCATGTTTCAAAATAAAGAACAAAAAATAGGTCTGGGGTGTAGCTCAAAAGTAGAAGGCCCCAGGGTTCAATCCCCAGTTCCACAAAAATAAATAAATAAATAAACTTCATAATTATCCACATATAGCTTAGGAGGAAAATAAACAACTCTAGTAAGATGCTGAGGAAAAAGAAAGCCAATCATATACTGATGTGCAACGTCACATCAAAGCAAAACCTCTTATATTTCTATAATTAGTATTATTAATTGCATTTCACCTTTCTTTTGAGTGCAGAAAATGGTACGTTCAACCACTTATAAGACATGAAATATAGTATATATTAGTACTGTACAAATAAATGATAGTAACATTTCTCTCTGGCCTGAACAGAATCTTTGATTCCAAGTTGCCATGGTGGATAAATATTTAAAAGCAAACAAAGGAAATATAAAAGAATATTCATACTAAATTATTTTTATAACAAAACCATAGAAGAAATTAATATTTCCAAATCATTGAACTATTGCAAAGTAACTACTACTATTGCAAAGTAACTACTACTTATAATGTACAGTTTTTTTAATATTTTATGAAAGCGAATTACCAAGCATTTACATTTATTTAACTACTATGTTATAAATACTGTGTTAAGATTTTTGTCAATTATTCAATTATAAAGGTGCATGTCCGTGAATGAATATGAGTCCGTGTGTGCATGTGTGTGCATGTGTGTGCATGTGTGTGTGTGTGTGTGTGCATGTGTGCATGTGTGTGTGTATGTATGAACTCATATAGTCACATAGATGACTGCACCCAGGACTTGTCAAGGAAATGTACAAAAAGGCTGAAAAAGAAAGGTGGCGAGGAATATTAAGATTATCTTTGAGTATAAGATGTAACATGGCCATTTAATGACTGTGTGTCATGGTTGAAATTATTTATTAACTTGAGCATTCATTTATATAAAATAAAAATAATAATTAAATCAGCTAAACTCTATTAAACAATTATTATATTTCAGGCAACCTTATGATTGATTTTTATGTTCAGTTTATCTAGTGATTACAGGCAGACTCATTAATGGGTGCTATTAATTTTATTTATTCAGCTCTGAATAAAAAGTACTATGAGGATCAAAGTTCAGCAATCCACACTAAGCTTGGAAGGTAAAGCAAGACTTAACTTCAGAAATTATATTTGATTTTTTTATAAATGAATGGGAATAAGGCAGCCAAAGAGTGAAAAACTGAGCATTTGAAGATAATAAAGCTATAGATACAAATAAATGCTCAGTGAACTGAAGGAGTGTAGCAAATTTGATAATCTTAAAGGATGCAGAAAAATTATATAATGTTAGGTATGTAGGGACCAGAACAGAAGTTACACATCATTTCAGTATTTATGTATTCATTAAAGAAGAATAGCAATCCCTACAATCCAAAGCTTTGGGATGGCTGTATTTCAGCTATTATAAAATTATATTGTGAGTGAAATAAGATCCATAATATAAAAATATTTTAAGTATGTTATTATAAAAGTGTGAGTCATGGCTACTGCTTTATCTCTGAATTCAGAAAGAAATTAATCTGTTTTGCTTTTTATGAAGTTTATCTTCTTCCCACTATTTAAAAGTTTTAAACTTGCTAGAGTAGGATAATTCTGATTTTAATTTTGAAATCTTTATACTTACTTGTAAAATCCTTAGTCTTTTAAAGAATCCTTTTCTGTTCATCATATGATTGTTCATACATTAAATGATCAGAAATAGTTACTAAATTATATTCCTAAAGGACAAATTTGCTTTACAATTTTTAAAGTTCCCTTGGTAAACAAGGCAAAAACAGAAACAAAAACAGAAACAGAAGCAAACAGAAAGCAAAATAATAGAGTCATAATCTGGAATGTGTGGCCAAGGTTGTTAGGAAAACCATCCTATAGTGAAAAGCTAAATAGCCAGAAAAAAACAAATGAAAAACAATAACCATTTGTTAAAGGTACCAGGGGACAGTCAATGCAGTGTGTGGTGGCCATGATGTTTCGGAGAAGAGCTCAGGGAAGTGGCCTCATCGTTGATCTGGTCCTTTCTCCAAAGATATTTACTAATTACATGTTATTTCTAGAGATGAAGGGTGGCTTCATAGTTATAATAAAATACCATGATGAAATGTCTAAATAAAAGTTATGATTCACTATGAAGATAAAATGTTAAGTTTAATAGAATTAAAGAATAGAAAAATCTAAAGATAACTTCGGAGGTATCTAATCTTTCTTAGTAACCAATAGAAAAAATTGACAAAAAAAATCAATAAGACTATAAATCAATGGAATAACTGATATGAGCAAAAAAATTCACAGTGAACATTCTTCGCAGTTACACATGATGAAGCACTGACTCAAATTCACCACATGTGGGGCCACAGGGCAAGTCACAAAAACATACGCTCATAGCTTAAAATTATAAACAGCATACTTTGTAATAATAGGATTAACTCAAATAGCAATATGAAAGCAAATAACAATTAAATTCCAATTAAATTAAGAAGCAGACTCTTAAATAACCATTCATTAAAATGAAAGAAACATAGCACAATCAGAAATATTTTGTAATTGAATGCCAAAACTGTGAGCTGTATTTGAAAAAGTTACGTTTACTGCATATTCCAAAAAATAAAATGAAAACCTCAATGATCTAAGAATCCCTCTCATTTAAAATAATAACAAAAAATCATAGTAAATAATAAATCCCTAGTGAGATAGAACAAGATATGAGAAAAATCCCAGTCATCTCTAATAGGAATGACAGAGGAGAAGTTACATATATGAAACTGATTATAAAAAACATATCATGAACACCTTTATACAAAGGAAACTTTTTCACTTATATTTCTCTAACAGAAAAGGAAATGGGAAAATATAAAAGAAATATGAAGGAAAATAATGTAGAAAAAAGCAGAATTGTCTGCTATGTGTCATATTTTAAATATTTCACTTACGAGGACTTTTCCCAAAGTTGTTTTATTGAATCTCTTGACTATTTTGGAGGAGGGGAGGGGGACTGGAACAATCCATAGAAGAAATTCCACAATTGCTGTAGATAAAATGTCTTGACATAAATATCTGAGAGATCAGAAAAAGTTCCGAAGCCACACAGCTTTTTAACTGCAGGAGTGCAAGAAGAAATCATTCCTCCCTGCTTAAGTATTTCACCTAATTACATTAAACATTTTTCCACCTACACACATTAGCATCTTTCATATGTCAAGGTAATAGCTGAAAACAACTTAGTAGCAAGGCAAAAATTTTATACAAAAATAGCTTTCAGATTTCTTTTAATTGCACATTTTTACATTGCTTCAATTGCTAATAAGAATCTGTTCCCGCTTTATACAGTTGTGACTTGGTACATCAAGTGGCAGCTTAAACATCCCCTACATGTGCTTAAAAGTTTGATCCTGAAGAGAAAGTACATCATTTCCTTAGTAGATAATTAAGTTCTGCATACGGATGTGATTGCTCAAATAAGTACTGAAGGCTTTTTATTTAAAGAATACACCGTTTATGCTTATATAACATTTAAACCTAAATCAAAACACCCTGAATTTTATATATGGTGGACATTGGCTTTACTTTCACTGGTGAATTGAACAGGCAAGGTGAGAATTAAGGAGTGGACTTTTTTTTTTTTTTTACTCGTTGTATGAATTGGAATTCACGGGGTAACAAACTCCACAAAACCAATCCAACCGGCTGAATGAGAATGCACAGCAAACAGAACATTAGTTGACTGGGTCATTTTACTACATGAGGTATATTTCCCTCACAGCTGAATTAAGTCACACAAGAATTCCCCATGATTTATCCTATCTTTCTAACGTCTACATTCACTCAGTTTCTGGGTCATTCTCAGACAGTCTCTAGGCTGATAGAAAGATGGCAGTCAAAATCTCCAGTCTAGGTTCCCCTTGATCAAACCAGAAGACAGGAGAGTCTTCTTCCCATCTCAGCACATTATAATGGAAATCTAAAACCTGAATTTTATAATCCTAATTTGGGTCAAAAACCTCTCTCTAAAAGATAAATATGACCAGAGATAAGAAATTCAGGCAACTGAGTACTGGACTGTGAATGGAAAAAAAAAAAAAGAAGAAGCTTCATATAATCTATCTTCTCTTACCTAAAATAGGAACACTCAGGACTGGAAAGTAAAAATATAAATATCAATTACTTTAGTTACACTAGTGACTTTGAATCACTAATTAACTTCACACTGTAGTAAAATAACTCCTGCAGAATAGTAAATAATGATATGGAAATTTTGAAGCCAGGTTTAAAAATCACGGTGCACTAAAGTCATCAGTATGTTTCTTTTAAATTCTGACATTCTTAAAACCTTATATCTGAAGCTATCAAATTTATGATAAAACAAATCACATGCTGAAATACAGATTTAAAAAAAAATACAATGTCACAGACAATGTTTTTGTATTAATGAGAGGTCTTTAGTGGAACTGTTCTACAAATAGAAATTCATTTAAGAAATCCATCCTGATTAAACTTTTGCAAGTTTTATATGCTTGCAGAAGATACAAAGACAAGAAATTAATTTCACAAATTGTGCCATCTACTTGTTTTTTTGATGATTATGTCACATGTTGAAATGCTTTTCTTTGTCTTCTCTGTTGTAAATTTTTATTAAGATGTTTTAATAGGACTTTTTTGAAGAGGAATTTGGAAAGACTAGAGACTGAAAGAAGTAAGTATGATTACACATGTCTTTCATTTCCTCTGGGGAAGACAGAACTGTGGCAGACAACCTCTACAGTGACTCCAAGGGAGTCTATACCCTGTGTAGACCCTCTCTCTCCTTGAGTGTCCTTGAGATGTGCCTCCTCAGTGGGAGGAGTTTCAGCTTCTCAGGTCCCCACCTGAAAGATTTTTTTATTTTATTGCATTTTTATATGCTTTTATTGGTGTATTATAGTCTCACATCATAATGTAAATCATATTGACATTTACATACAAGCACTCAGCATTTGGTGGCCCCCATTTCCCCCCTTCCCAATACAGAGTACTGAGGTTGACATTGGTATATTCACATATGCACACATAGTCAATGGTAGAATTTCCATTGATGAACCTCAGTCTTCCCCCTCCCCATCCTATAGTCCACCTCCCTGGCTCCACTGAGGTTTCTCCTCCATTATCTGGAGTCCCTCTGGTATCCC